>APFE030109544.1:33224-102028 GCA_000404065.3 Pinus taeda | reverse complement strand
ATATGGGGACAACATGGGCACAACAATAACAATAAGGGGCTACAATGACAATAATAATAAGGGAATACACTAGTATTAGAGGGACCTAACATGCCCCTTTCCTTCAAAAAAGTGTTGTCCTCAATGCTTGAGTGGTTATGGATGCTTCTGTATAAAATTCTCATCCTCTCATGTGGAATGTTCAGCAGGTAAGTTCTTCCACTTGATGAGATACTCTGAAATTGATCGATTTCGTTGCTGTCAAGTTCTTGTTTTAGTGACTGCTTCAGGTTCCAATATGATTTTTCCTTCCTCATCAAGTTACGGAAATATTGTTTGAACTAGGAGCTTGTCAACTATAACCTTCTTTAAGCATGAAACATGGAAAACTGGGTGTACTCGGGAAGATGCATGAAGTTTTAGTTTGTATGCCATAGTACCAATCTTTTGCAACACCTTATACAAACCATAATACTTTGGTGATAATTTATTATCCTCCTTAGCTTGCTTGAGGGACATTTGTTTATATGGTTGTAGTCGTAGAAATACCCAGTCATCTACATCAAAACTTCTTTCGCTGCAATGTTGATCTGCCTGTTGTTTTATTTCATTCTGTGCCAAAGTCAGGTTATCCCTTAAGAGTTGGAGAACTTTTTGTTGATGCTCGATGTGATCTTCCACTGATTGAACCTTATAATTTTATGTTAAATATGATGTGATGGACAATGATGATATCCATAAAGTAACATAAATGGGGTCATTTTTTCTATAGTATGAAAGGAAGTGTTATACCACCATTCAACCAGAAGCAATCATTTGACCTGTTGAGTCTGTTTGTCAGATACAAAGCAACGAAGATATCCTTCCAAACATTTTTTCACTATCTCAGTTTACCCATCAGATTGAGGATGATAAGATGAGCTATGAGCTAACTAAGAATCAAGATAAGAAAATAATTTTGTCCAAAAATTTCCAATGAAAATAGGATCTATGTCGCTTACAATAATCTTTGGGCTTCCAAGTAGCTTGTGAATTGTTTCCATAAAAGTAGTAGCAACTGTACTAGCTTTAAATGGATGAGATAATGCACAAAAGTGTGCATACTTGGTTAGTCTATCAATTACCACCATGATGACACTCCTTTCTTCAGACTTGGGTAAACCTCTGATAAAATCCATTGAAACCTCCTCCCAACGTTGACTTGTAATGGATAAAGGTTGTAATAGACCTGGGATCTTAATTGTCTCAACTTTATTTTGTTGACAAACCAAACATTTTGCCACAAACTTTTGAATATCAAATTTAAGTCTATCCCAAAAAAATTCCTTCTTAACCGAGTGGTAAGTCTTTAAAAATCCTGAATGCCCTCCTAAGGGACAGGTGTGCAATTCCAAAAGAATATTTTGTTTGAGTTGGGAATTCTTACAGAGGTATAAGCGATCTTTGTACCATAACGAATCATTTTTCCAGCTAAATGTGTCAGATGTACTGGGATCTTGCTGCAACTTTTGAATGAGTTCCCACACTTCTTCGTCATTCTTCCATTCATCCCTTGCTTCGTTTATCCAATCTGGTTGGATAATAAAAATGACACAAGCAATGCTTCCACATCCTCATCCCTTCTTGAGAGTACATCTGCAGGACAACATTTTGCTTCCCTTTTTTGTACATGATTTCAAAGTCATAACCCAACATCTTTGTGACCCATTTTTGTTGCTCTTCTAAATATGATCTTTGTTCTAAAAATCATTTAAGACTATCATGATCCGTTTTTACCTTGAAGTGTCTTACCATTAGGTAAGGTCTCCATTTCTTAAGTGCATGTAGTATTTCCAATGTTTCCTTATCATAAATAGCTTTGTGTAAATACTTTCCTTTGATTGGACGACTTTAAAAAGAAATGGGTCTTTCTTCTTGCATTAAAACAACACAGATTTCATTTCTTGAGGCATCACATTCCACAATAAAGGTTTTTGTGAAGTCTAGCATAGCTAGGATCGGAATCGACATGGCTTTTGTTGCCACAATCCTTTCTTTGTGAATAGAAGTGTTGGCATGGGTAAGCCAATAAGATTTGTAATCATTATTTGGGAAATCAAGAGTGGCTCCATCATCCCATAGACAATCTTTTCCTGGTCAATTTTTTGTCTAGCTCTTTGAAGTTGTTCTCTGAGTTGTATTAGCCTGACTGATAAAAGAAACAGTGTGAAAATTGAACCATTTTTTCTTCATAATTTTCCCTGCCCAACATGGCAACGTAATAAACCAACAATTTCCTCATCACTCAAATAATAAATAAGGAATTACATAGCTTTTGTGGTTATTTAACTATTTACTTGTGTAATTTTTCATTAGTCATCTTACTCTGGACATAACCAAATTTTGCAACAAAAAATTTCGAGCAACAAGTAAGCAACCACTGAAATAATAGGTTTCTCTTTGTAATCCAACAATTTTTGTACTTTCCTTGTAATAAGAACACTAGCCTCACTCCTGAAGTAATGTCAAATAGATTATTGGAATCTCGTAGGAGGACCCATTACGTGGCCTTGAGAATGAGTCACTCACCTCTAGGACCTCGATGAAGATCACTATGCAATATACACATTGTCTAATATGAGAATTTTTTTTTTCTTTTGTAGAGATGCATACAATCTCATCTTCCCTTTTTCATTGGTACACCTTTCCTCTATATTTAATCCAAGTTCCTTAGCAATAGAAACTTGCAACTCCTTAATTAAAGTTCCGAGAAATAGTGAACCAAAGAATGACATCAAAGGTACCACTAACCACTCCTTGTAGGTGTTGTACACGAATGTCAACAATGATGTCTTTCCAATGCCCCCCATGTTGTACACGCCAATTACACGAGCTTAGAAATGAGGATTGTTGAGCCATGTCTATAGCTAATCATGAGCAGTTTGTATTATTAACCCTTTGAAACCATAGTCTAACATAAGTTGAAGCAACAAGAATTCCTGAGGTGCTGCAATAGACACAATTTGTGGAATCATGACATTTATTAAGTAAATTGTACCGAACTCTTGTATGAGGGCATCATATGTGGCCTTTCAAACGCTAATTTTCATGGGAAGGTTGATATTCCAGTGGAGGCAACACTAATTGTCGATACCACTCTCTCTCTCTTTGTTAATTAGCCTGCTTGATTAAATCTTCAGCCTCTTAAAGGGCATTCTACGTCTTTGTTAACCATTTTTTCAATGGATTTTGCAACCTCTTCTACTGGCTTTGAAGATGTTTGTGAATATTACTATGCAACCAACCCACAAAATAGAAGAAAATATAGATCAATGACTTCAAAATCAGCCTCTTCGAGGGGGCAACCTCCTTCACATTACACAAATGAACAATTCTTGGATGATACAAATGATAATACCTCCTTTTTATATATAGGAGTCTAAGGGGTCACAATATAATCAGAGTCGACATAACAATAATAATTTAAGGGCGGAACAATAACAATAGTGGGATTCTATGGGGCACAATAATAACAATATGGGGACAACATGGGCACAACAATAACAATAAGGGGCTACAATGACAATAATAATAAGGGAATACACTAGTATTAGAGGGACCTAACATGCCCCTTTCCTTCAAAAAAGTGTTGTCCTCAATGCTTGAGTGGTTATGGATGCTTCTGTATAAAATTATCATCCTCCCATGTGGAATGTTCAGCGGGTAAGTTCTTCCACTTGATGAGATACTCTGAAATTGATCGATTTCGTTGCTGTCGAGTTCTTGTTTCAGTGACTGCTTCAGGTTCCAATATGATTTTTCCTTCCTCATCAAGTTACGGAAATATTGTTTGAACTAGGAGCTTGTCAACTATAACCTTCTTTAAGCATGAAACATGGAAAACTGGGTGTACTCGGGAAAATACATGAAGTTTCAATTTGTATGCCATAGTACCAATCTTTTGCAACACCTTGTACAAACCATAATACTTTGGTGATAATTTATTATCCTTCTTAGCTTGCTTGAGGGACATTTGTTCATATGGTTGTAGTCATAGAAATACCCAGTCATCTACATCAAAACTTCTTTCGCTGCGTTGTTGATCTGCCTGTTGTTTTATTCCATTCTGCACCAAAGTTAGGTTATCCCTTAAGAGTTGGAGAACTTTTTGTTGATGCTCGATGTGATCTTCCACTGCTTGAACCTTATAATTTTATGTTAAATATGATGTGATGGACAATGGATGATATCCATAAAGTACCATAAATGGGGTCATTTTTGCTGTAGTATGGAAGGAAGTGTTATACCACCATTCAACCAGAGGCAACCATTTGACACATTGTGTCTGTTTATCAGATACAAAGAAACGAAGATATCCTTCCAAACATTTGTTCACTATCTCAGTTTACCCATCAGATTGAGGATGATAAGATGAGCTATGAGCTAACTAAGTATCGAGATAAGAAAAATAATTTTGTCCAAAAATTTCTAATGAAAATAGGATCTTTGTTGCTTACAATAATCTTTGGGTTTCCAAGTAGCTTGTGAATTGTTTCCATAAAAGTAGTAGCAACTGTACTAGCTTTAAATGGATGAGATAATGTACAAAAGTGTGCATACATGGTAAGTCTATCAATTACCACCATGATGACACTCCTTCCTTCGTACTTGGTAAACCTGTGATAAAATCCATTGAAACCTCCTCCCAACGTTGACTTGGAATGGATAAAGGTTGTAATAGACCTAGGGTCTTAATTGTCTCAACTTTATTTTGTTGACAAACCAAACATTTCGCCACAAACTTTCAAATATCATATTTAAGGCCATCCCAAAAAAATGCCTTCTTAACCGAGTGGTAAGTTTTTAAAAATCATGAATGCCCTCCTAAGGGACAGGTGTGCAATTCCAAAATAATATTTTGTTTGAGTTGGGAATTCTTACAGAGGTATAAGCGATCTTTGTACCATAACGAATCATTTTTCTAGCTAAATGTGTCAGACGTACTAGGATCTTGCTGCAACTTTTGAATGAGTTCCCACACTTCTTCATCATTCTTCCATTCATCCCTTGCTTCATTTATCCAATCTGGTTGGATAATAGAAGTGACACAAGGCAATGCTTCCACATCTTCATCCCTTCTTGAGAGTACACGTGCAAGACAACATTTTGCTTCCCTTTTTTGTACATGATTTCAAAGTCATAACCCAACATCTTTGTGACCCATTTTTGTTGCTCTTCTAAAGATAATCTTTGTTCTAAAAATTATTTAAGACTATCATGATCCGTTTTTACCTTGAAGTGTCTTACCATTAGGTAAGTTCTCCATTTCTTAAGTGCATGTAGTATTTCCAACATTTCCTTATCATAAATAGCTTTGTGTAAATACTTTCCTTTGATTGGACTACTTTCAAAAGAAATGGGTCTTTCTTCTTGCATTAAAACAACACCGATTTCATTTCTTGAGGCATCACATTCCACAATAAAGGTTTTTGTGAACTCTAGCATAGCTAAGACCGGAATTGACATGGCTTTTGTTGCCACAATCCTTTCTTTGTGAATAGAAGTGTTTGACATGGGTAAGCCGATGAGATTTGTAATCATTATTTGGGAAATCAATAGTGGCTCCATCATCCCATAGACAATATTTTCCTGGTCAATTTTTTGTCTAGCTCTTTGAAGTTGTCCTCTGAGTTGTACTAGCCTGACTGATAAAAGAAGCAATGTGAAAACTGAACCATTTTTTCTTCATAATTTTCCCTGCCCAACATGGCAACGTAATAAACCAACAATTTCCTCATCACTCAAATAATAAATAAGGAATTATATAACATTTGTGGTTATTTAGCTATTTACCTATGTAATTTTTCATTAGTCATCTTACTCTGGACATAACCAAATTTTGCAACGAAAAATTTCCATCAACAAATAAGCAACCACTGAAATAACAGGTTTCTCTTTGTAATCCAACAATTTTTGTACTTTTCTTGTAATAAGAACACTAGCCTCATTCCTGAAGTAATGTCAAATAGATTATTAGAATCTCGTAGGAGGACCCATTACGTGGCCTTGAGAATGAGTCACTCACCTCCAAGACCTCAATGAAGATCGCTATGCATTCTACACATTGTCTAATATGAGAATATTTTTTTTTCTTTTGTAGAGATGCATACAATCTCATCTTCCCTTTTTCATTGGTACACCTTTCCTCTATATTTAGTCCAAGTTCCTTAGCAATAGAAACTTGCAACTCCTTAATTAAAGTTCCGAGAAATAATGAACCAAAGAATGACATCAAAGATACCACTAACCACTCCTTGTAGGTGTTGTACATGAATCTCAACAATGATGTCTTTCCAATGCCCCCCATGTTGTACACACCAATTACACGAGCTTGGAAACGAGGATCTTTGAGCCATGTCTATAGCTAATCATGAGAAATTCGTATTCTTAGCCCTTTGAAACCATAGTCTAACACAGGTTAAAGCAACAAGAATTGCTGAGGTGCTGCAACAGACACAATTTGTGGATTCATGACATTTATTAAGTAAATTGTACTGAACTCTTGTAGGAGGGCATCATATGTGGCCTTTCAAACTCTAATTTTCATGGGAAGGTTGATATTCCAGTGGAGGCAACACTAATTTTCGATACCACTCTCTCTCTCTCTTTGTCAATTAGCCTGCTTGATTAAATCTTCAGCCTCTTGAAGGGCATTCTACGTCTTTGTTAACCATTTTTCAATGGATTTTGCAACCTCTTCTACTGGCTTTGAAGATGTTTGTGAATATTGTTCAACATGTTGTTATGCAACCAACTCACAAAATAGAAGAAAATATAGATCAATGACTTCAAAATTAGCTTCTTCGAGGGGGCAACCTCCTTCACATTACACAAATGAACAATTCTTGGATGATACAAATGAAAATACCTCCTTTTTATATATAGGGGTCTAAGTGGTCACAATATAATCAGAGCTAACATAACAATAATAATGTAAGGGCGCAACAATAACAATAGTGGGCTTCTATGGGGCACAATAATAACAATATGGTGACAACATGGGCACAACAATAACAATAAGGGGCTACAATGACAATAATAATAAGGGAATACACTAGTATTAGAGGAACCTAAGAAGCCCCTCTCCTTCAAAAAAGTGTTGTCCTCAACGCTTGAGTGGTTATGGATGCTTCTGTATAAAATTCTCATCCTCCCATGTGGAATGTTCATCGGGTAAGTTCTTCCACTTGATGAGATACTCTAAAATTGATCGATTTCGTCGTTGTCAAGTTCTTGTTTCAGTGACTGCTTCAGGTTCCAATATGATTTTTCCTTCCTCATCAAGTTATAGAAATATTGTTTGAACTAGGAGCTTGTCAACTATAACCTTCTTTAAGCATGAAACATGGAAAACTGGGTGTACTCGGGAAGATGCATGAAGTTTCAGTTTGTATGCCATAGTACCAATCTTTTGCAACACCTTGTACGAACCATAATACTTTGGTGATAATTTATTATCCTTGGTGAATTTATTATCCTTCTTAGCTTGCTTGAGGGACATTTGTTTGTATGGTTGTAGTCGTAGAAATACCCAGTCGTCTACATCAAAACTTCTTTCACTGCGATGTTGATCTGCCTATTGTTTTATTCCATTCTGCGCCAAAGTCAGGTTATCCTTTAAGAGTTGGAGAACTTTTTGTTGATGCTCGATGTGATCTTCCACTGCTTGAACCTTATAATTTTATGCTAAAAAGTACCATAAATGGGGTCATTTTTGCTGCAGTATGGAAGGAAGTGTTATACCACCATTCAATGAGAGGTAACCATTTGACCGATTGTGTATGTTTATTAGATACAAAGCAACGAAGATATTCTTCCAAACATTTGTTCACTATCTCAGTTTACTCATCAGATTGAGGATGATAAGATGAGCTATGAGCTAACTAAGTATCGAGATAAGAAAATAATTTTGTCCAAAAATTTCCAATGAAAATAGGATCTCTGTAGCTTACAATAATCTTTGGGTTTCCAAGTAGCTTGTGCATTGTTTCCATATGCACAAAAGCGTGCATACTTGGTAAGTTTATCAATTACCACCCTGATGACACTCCTTCCTTCGGACTTGGGTAAACCTGCGAAAAAATCCATTGAAACCTCCTCCCAACGTTGACTTGGAATGGATAAAGGTTGTAATAGACCTAGGGTCTTAATCGTCTCAACTTTATTTTGTTGACAAACCAAACATTCCACCACAAACTTTTGAATATCAGATTTAAGGCCATCCCAAAAAAATTCCTTCTTAACCGAGTGGTAAGTTTTTAAAAATCCTGAATGCCCTCCTAAGGGACAGGTGTGCAATTCCAAAAGAATATTTTGTTTGAGTTGGGAATTCTTACAGAGGTATAAGCGATCTTTGTACCATAACGAATCATTTTTCTAGCTAAATGTGTCAGATGTACTGGGATCTTGCTGCAACTTTTGAATGAGTTCCCACACTTCTTCGTCATTCTTCCATTCATCCCTTGCTTCGTTTATCCAATCTGGTTGGATAATAGAAATGACACAAGGCAATGCTTCCACATCCTCATGCTTTCTTGAGAGTACATCTGCAAGACAACATTTTGCTTCCCTTTTTTGTACATGATTTCAAAGTCATAACCCAACATCTTTGTGACCCATTTTTGTTGCTCTTCTAAAGATAATCTTTTTTCTAGAAATTATTTAAGACTATCATGATCCGTTTTTACCTTGAAGTGTCTTACCACTAGGTAAGGTCTCCATTTCTTAAGTGCATGTAGTATTTCCAACATTTCCTTATCATAAATAGCTTTGTGTAAATACTTTCCTTTGATTGGACGACTTTCAAAAGAAATGGATCTTTGTTCTTGCATTAAAACAACATCGATTTCATTTCTTCAGGCATCACATTCCACAACAAAGGTTTTTGTGAAGTCTAGCATAGCTAAGACCAGTGCTTGGCACATTGACTCTTTAATATGTTCAAAGGCTTTTGTTGCTCCTGGAGTCCAAGAAAAATGCATCTTTCTTTAGTAATGTTGTTAGAGGTGAATTCCCCCATAATTCTTAACGAACTTGCGACAATACCTTGTTAACCCGAGAAATCCTTGTAGATGCTTTATGGATGTGGGGATTTTCGATTACTTAATGGCTTTAATTTTTTTAGGGTCTACCTTAACACTTTCATGAGATATAATATGATCCAAATATTCCACGTCTTGTAATCCAAAGAAACATTTGGAGGTTTTTGCATATAATTGTTTCTCCTCCAATATTTTGAGCACTCTATCAACATGTTGAACATGATCCTTCCATGACTTGTTGTAGATTAGTATATCATCAAAAAATACTAACACAAATTTTCTAAGGAAGGGTTTGAAAATGGAATTCATCAAACCTTGAAATGTAGAAGGTACATTGGTAAGGCCAAAAGGCATGACCAAAAATTCATAATGACCCTCATGAGTTATAAATGTTGTTTTCGGAATGTCTTCAGTCTTCGTTCTGATTTATGATATCCTGAACAAAGGTCCAACTCGGTGAAGTAAATTGCTACATGCAATTCATCCAATAATTCATCAATGACAGGAATGAGACATTTACCTTTAATAGTGAGCTTGTTGAGCTCCCTATAATCTGGACATATGTGCCATGATCCATCCTTCTTGTGCACCAATACTACTGGAGCAGAGAAAGAACGTCGACTAGGTTGAATTATACCACCTATAGCATTTTTGCAACCATACGTTCAATTTCACTCTTTTCGGCATAGGGATATTTGTAAGGCCTAATGTTTGGGGGAACACTTCCTGGAATCAAATAAATATCATGATCATGATCACAAATAGGTGGGAGGCCTTTGGTAGTCTCAAATACCTTGGAATTGATTGTCCAAAACTTTTTGGAGATCTGGAGAAATAGATGATTTCGATGTGGGAACCTCTAGAGAACATATTTGTGTAATTAAGCCAAGTTTTTCTTTCTTTAGAAGCTTTGTCATGCCATTAGAGTTGATTATCTTTCCCGGTTTCCTTGTAATACCCCTTAATTCAACTTCCTTTCCTTTTGAACAAAAAAATCAAGAATTTTTTTTGAAAATTAAAAGCTATCATACCCAAAGATTGTAGTCATTAGACTTCTAGTACAACATCAACACCACCCATTGGAACATAAAGCATTAGACTATTCAACACATATTCTCCCATGGATAGCTTGATATTATGGCACTTTCTAGAGCAATTTATGTTCCTCTACTTGCAACAATCACTTGACACTCTGATGCTGGATATAGGAAGCACTTCAATTCCTTCACTGTCTTACAATGAATAAAATTATGGGTACTCTCTGAATCAATCAACATTATTGCTTTTTCTTCTTGATATGCCCTTCTATCTTGATAGTCTGAGGAGTGGTAATTCCGACCAATGCATTACAAGATATGGTCAGATTCATTTCTTCTTTCTCTAGGGTTTGTTCCTGGTGTGTATCCTCTTCTTTTGATGTTTCTTGTTCATTTTCTTCTTCCTCTTCACAATCAATGTAAAATAATTTCTTCTCAACACACTTATGACCCTTAGTGTATTTGTTATCACAAATATAACAAAGCCCTTATGCTCTCTTTTTTTCCAATTGTTGTGGTGTCAACCTTGTAGGCTGTGGAAGGCTAGGGGAAACAACACTCCCATCCTTATAGTTGTGATTGGTAGGCTTCCTTGTTGCCATAATTTTTCTTTAATTTTTTCTTGCCAAAGTGAATGCATTCTCTAATGAATCAAGTTCCCAAAGGCGAACCTCATGTTGGATGCTATCCTTTAAAGTCCCTATGAACACATCAATCCTATACTCCTCTCGAACATCTTTTACCCTTATATTTAATTTTTGGAAGTCCTCAATGTGCTCCACCATTAAACCCTTTTGTTTGAGATTTATCAATTGGCTAAAAAAGGTGTTGTCTTTTGTATCCTCATAATGTGCTACCATTTCTTCCATAAAAATTGCCCAAGTGACAATTTGTTTACTAGATAAAAGCCATTGATACCATACAAACTGATTGGGTTCCAAATATAAAGTCGCAATACGCACCTTTTGTGTGTTTTGCACATTATGGAGATCGAAATATTGCTCCATCTCTAGTATCCATGTTACGGGATCCTTGTCATCAAAATTCCTCATATCGATCTTTGGAACATGGTGGGTCTTCAATCCAACGTCAGAGTCTATGAAATCATGGCAACCATTTCTTTTGTTCTCATTATGAGTTTCCTCTACTACCTTTTTGTCATTAGGAAGCATTTCTTGTAGCAACTTTGCCAAACCTCCTTTCAAACCTTCCATGTCTTTCTTAAAATCTTCAATGTTTACTTATAAATCATCCATCTTAGATTCCACGCCATTCATCTTAACTTCCACACCTTTTTTTAAACCATCCATCTTAGCTTCTGTTACTTTTTGTGAGAGTGAAATTTGTTGCACTTGGTCTTGTAATTTTGATATATCATGTTGTATTTCTTCCTCTTCTTCATTAGTCATGCTAGAGGTTTCTATTTGACTATTAAGTGTTTCGATTTTCTTTCTTTAGGGCATCAATTAATGATAATTATGCTTCACTATGCCCTTTGAATTCCTTCAAACTAATTTTTCAAACCAAACTTATGCAAAATTTTAAAAAGACTACACACCTTTTTCCGCTTTGTAGGAGCTCGATATTGAATCTGTTGTATCTCTGTAATTTCAAATCTCCAAGGTCTGAATTTTCTTCCTGAGGTAGCCCTCTAATTCCTATTCCCAACCTCACAATTTTAATCAAGATTGGATTCTCCAAGAAAGAGTTATTTCAAATATCCCATGATGTTCTAATTATAGACTGTTTCAGTCGAGCGAACGTGTACGAAGTGCCACATGTCACTGTTTCAACCTTCAAACCTAGAAACTATACACAGAAAACTATAGTCCATCTTATTTCTATATCTTCTGATGAAATTTCAATCTGATTCTCAGAGATAAAGTTATGACGGTTTTCCCCAGGTCACCTTTTTGAGATATAATTTGGGAGCTTGCAAAAACCCTAACTTCCTTGGATCATATCTATGAAAATATAGCTATACAAGATCTAAAATTTGTATCTGAGGTGCATCAATATTTTGGCTCAAATGGGTTTTAATTTAAACTTATGAAATTTTGTAGAAAAAAGTTATAGTGAAAATTCCACGATGACTTGTTTGAAGCAGAGAAACCCTGGAATCCAAACCTTTTATACCAAATGTTATGCAACGAGCTTATAAAATAAAAGAAAATATAGATCAACAACTTCAAAATCAGCCTCTTCGGGGGGAAACCTCCTTTACATTAAACAAATGAACAATTCTTAGATGATACAAATGACAAGACCTCCTTTTTGTATATAAGAGTCTAAGGGGTCACAATATAATCAGAGACGACATAACGATATTAATGTAAGGGACAACAATAATAATAGTGGGCTTCTACGGGGCATAATAATAACAATATGGGGACAACATGGGCACAAAAATAACAATAAGGGGCTACAATGACAATAATAATAAGGTAATACACTAATATTATAGGGACCTAACACATGTTATGCATAGTGCTAAAGTTGGTTTCCAGAATTTTGTTGTTTCCCTCCAATATCTTAACATCTTCCAATTTTTGGAAAATCAAACTAAAACTATTGTTTACGACATTGCCCTCCGCTCCCCCCATAAACCCTTCTATTATAGTTGGTAGAGATATTGCAAGTTGTAGTGGAGAAAGAACTGTAATGGGAATTGACTAAACAAATGAAAGGGGTGAAAAAAATTGAAGGGTGTGGAGCAAAGTTATGTCCTCAAGTAGTTTAGTTATTTCATTTATTGTGGTTTAATTGATTTTAATCCAATATAAGTCAAAAAATTAGAATAATTAAACTACTCCATCCAAATACATTGCATGCACCTTTTTCTTTCTTTTGTCTGAGAGAAGAAGACACATTAATTATTAAAGTAGGTAGCCATTATTGTACCATTTCGACCCTAATTTGCAGACATGTTTCTACATCTTTCTATTTATTCATAGGGTGAGTCAATAAATTATTAACCCTTATAGCAAGGGAATCTCAAAATTATTATTACACCAAAGGTGTCTCCCTACGAGGTTGCACTAAGTAGACATTGTCCATCCCAGCCAATAAGATCCATCCATTTTCATCTCCCTCCATCAAACCATTTTTTACCACGTGGCACTCTAAACAGTGCAATACATCAACCTTACTACCAACAACTCTTGGCACTATGAATTGTGTAAGTTGTCAACCTCACCACTAACGACTCTAACCTAGTTAGTGTAGATCTTTCCAAGAATGCCCAAAGAAGGCAGGCATGAAGCAACCTCACACACTAGATCTAAAGATCGTAATTATAATTTGAATTTACACTCACTCCTATAATCCTTAGAGGTATGATTGTTTCATGCTCTTGCAAAGTATTCAAAAAAGTGGCATGAGGTCCTCCATGTAGGTTTTCTTGTAGATTCACAACGCATGTAATGTACTAAAACACAAGATAAGAATCTACTCTACTCTTTAAACAACGAAAACCAAGAATCGATGAAAACAATAATCGATAAGAGGAAGATAATCAAAGACACATCACAATTGTTTCTCTGGGGAAAGCCATTGCTAGAAATCTCGACTATCTATTGATGCAATCAGAAATCTGAGTGATAATACAAAGTTTGTTCTCACAAGAAAAATTCCACACAAGTATGATCAACTCTCCGCCTCACAAGCCCACATTGACCACCACTTAACCAATTTCTGTTGCGTGCTGAGCCCCTATTTCCTTGCGCAATTCTTGAGAGGAATATCCCATATTTATTTGGGAATTCCTTCTTCCATATCTGTGCAATCCAAAACTAGGTCCTCTTCTAATTGCATGCATGATTTGTACAACTCAAATCATTCTACAAATGATAGTACATTGTCCCTGCATTCTAGTCTCAACTGGGTCTTTCTCTGAACTGACATGCACGATTTTCTCTTTAATGAATCTCCAGTTAGCTGGAGTAGCACTGAGGATGCACCAACTCACTACTAGACCTCTACTAGTTCCACCAATAGTTAGAACTAGTTTATCTGTCTATAACTCAGTGAAAATGAGTTATGTAATTACAACTCAAATAAACTCATCTCGGACCCCTAAAATTTAGCAATAACATATGCATGACTATAGAAAAACTTCCAACTCGAAATTCCTAAGCTAATTAAGTCAATTAAACTTAATTAACTCTTTACAAGTTGCTATGAGAATAGAATTTGATTTTAATTTACAGTATAATTCAAGGACAAATTAAGCTAGAATTTCTTGTTTCCATTTCTCAACACTCCCTCTCAACAAGAAAGGGATTACCAGCTACCCTGATCCTGTCTCTCTGAAAATCAAATTTTCTTCTTGACAATGCCTTTGTCAAAATGTCAGCATCTTGCTCCTCCGTGGGAATGTAATCCAACAACATAATCCGCCTCAATACACAATCTCAAACATGATGATATTAGATATCTATATGCTTGGACCAATCATGAAAAAATGGATTTTTCAGAGAATTTGATACAACTCTGATTATCACAGTAAATCACAGTTGGATCCATCTGCTGACCAAACAAACCAACCATAATCTTCCTCATCCAAATGGCCTCACATGATGCCTCACTTGCAGCCATGTACTCTGCCTCTATTGAACAAAGTGCAACCGATCTTTGTTCCCTGTTGTACCAAGAAAATGCCACTGACCCAATACTGAGACCCCTCCTGATGTGCTCTTCTGGTCGGATGGACTCCCTACCCAATTTGCATTGGTGAAGCCTTGAAGCTTCACTCCCTCTGTTCGTTTGTACCACAATCCATACTGAGTAGTGCCCTTGAGGTATCTCAACACATGCTTTTCCGCCTTCCAATACATCTTGGTAGGCCTACCCATCAGTTGACTAAGTTGGTTAACTGCATAGCACATATCGGTTGTGTGTTCACCAAATACATGAGTGAACCCACAACCTTCCTATAAATAGTGGCTTTCACTACTTCCCCTGAAGTAGCATCCTCCTTCCTCTAATTTCCTGCTAGAGGAGTCCCCATGGGTTTGTTGCTCTCCACGCGGAACCTCTTAATTATCTCGTTGGCGTACTTGCCTTGAGACACAAACGATTCCCTATCACCCTGCCACGCTTCCATGCCCAAAAATTAATGCATGAGCCCCATGTCCTTCATTTCAAACTCTCTTGCAAGTTCCTCCTTGCAAGACTTGATCAACTAATAATCACCTATCAAAATCAAGTCGCTGACATATAACACATCGATCAACAATTTACCTTCCACCACTATGTGGTACAGGTTCGTATCTGCTTCACTCTTGGTGAAGTAGCTATTGATCCCGGTGTACCAAGTATGAGGTGCTTGCTTAAGCCCGTACAACGCTCTCTCGAGCTGACACACATGCAGCTCACGATTTAAGGTCTCAAAACCTTCAGGATGCTCTATGTAAACCTCTTCCTCAATCATTCCATTAAGGAAGGTTGTCTTTACATCCATCTGATGTATCTTCCAGCATATCTACGCTGATAGTGTCAATGTAGATTTGATCGATGAGTACCTTGCAGCAAGAGCAAAGGTCTCATCATAGTCAATCCCCTCTACCTGTGAAAAGCTACAGGCCACAAACTTGGCCTTACGTTTCTTCACACTACCATCTGCAGCTTGCTTTATCTTGCAAAGTTATCAAGATCTCACCACTGACTTGTCCTCCGGTCTCGAGACCACATCCTAAACACTGTTGTGAACTATGGAGTCATACTCCTCCACCATGGCATCAACCCAAACCGGCTTTTGCACTTCTTCCTCAAAGGAAGATGGCTCTATCTTAACACATCCGCTCATAAGAGCCATTTATCCAGTGTACCTCTCAGGTGACCTCCTTTTCTTGTGTTGATATGTGGGTGTTCCCACATTCTCTCGTGCATCATGCAATAGCTTGTGAGCCTCTTTGGTGTGCTTTCTCCCATCTCTGGAAGACTCTGCCTGAGTGCTTGCCTCCACTCTCGAATCCTTCGCAAGTGATTGCTCCACCTCAATGTAAGGCTCCTCAAACTTAGGAGCTAAAAGCTCCTCAACCCCATGTAGCTCAAGCTCTCCCTCAATGGAAACTCACATGACCTTCCCCTCATCGAATATGACATCCATGCGAACCACTGTCATCCTGTTGGTAGGAAAGTACACCCGATAGTTGTGAGATGTATCAGTGTACCCCACCAATATCCCCAACTATGTTGTCGGCCCAAGCTTCTTCCATGCATCTTTGGTCACATGGAAATATAGTGATGAACCAAAAATCCTAAAGTGGCCAACATCTGGCCTCTTACCAGAATAAGTCTCCTTTGGTGTCTTCATCCGGAGTATCTGAAGCGGACTACAGTTCTGCAAATAAACCGTTGTGTTGCATTCCTCAGCCCACAAGTGTAGTGGTAGCCCCTGATCATGCAACATTGCCCTTGTTGCCCATACAATACTTTTGTTCTTCCTCTCGATCACCCCATTCTGTTATGGGTTATGGGGAGGGGTCAACTCCCGTTTAATCCCTTCTGTTGCACATAAGTTCTTAAACTCATGTGAGACTACTCACCACCGTTATCACTCCTCAAAGCTTTAACCTTCTTGCTAGAATATTTCTCGGCCAATGCTTTAAATTCACAAAACTTTGTGAAAGTTTGATCATTCTTCTGCATGAAAATATCTAGCATTTACGAGAAAAATCGTCAACAAATATAACATAATACCTATGTTTGGCTGTGGATGTTGTCGAGAATGGTCCACACACATCTGAATGGACTTGATCTAGAATTGCTTTTGCTCGACTATCTCTGTCGTGAAAGGAAGCCTTGGTGTATTTTCCCAAACTACACCCCTTACATGTATCAACTTGCTCTAGCGTACCTTTAGGAAGACCAATAGAGATATGCTGCATGATTTTCAAAGCCCCATGATGCAAGTGGCCCAATCGCTTGTGCCAAAACTCGCCAACGTCTCAACTATGCATCTTCTCTACTTTCGTGCTCAAAGCACCACAATCCTCTACCTCCAAATTATAGAGATTCTTAACTCGAATCCCTATCTTCTTTACTTGACCGGTGGCTATGTGTCAAAGGAACACCTTTCCTTTTGAGAAAATCACATCGTAGCCTCTATCCTCAAGCATGGCGACCGATACTAAGTTCTTCTTCAACCTTGGAACATACATAACATCCTTCAAGGTGAGAGGAGCACCCTGCTCCCTCTGAAAAATAACCGTGCCCAATCCAGTAGCACTATACCTCCCATCGTCACCCATCTCGATATGCATCTGGAGATCCTTCTCTTCCAGATTGCTGAATAACTCCTTGTCACCAGCCATGTGGAATGAAGCTCAATTGTTAATGTACCATACACTCCCCATCATTGATGACACCATGCATGCAATAAGAGTAAAGTCCAATTCGAATTGAGAGGCCAAAGCCTCACCCACCTCTCCTCCTGAGGACTTCTTAGACTTCTCGAGCGAACAATTGGTGGCAAAATGGCCTAGCTCATGACAATGAAAGCACTTAACTTCCGTCATGTCTTTCTTCTTATCTCCATGGCAAGAATCCGATTTGGAATGGGACACTTTCCCTTCCCCTTCCTTGACTTACCCGCTAAGGCATAATTTTCCTCATCACCAGTCTTTGATAAGGAACCATCTTTGGTGTTCCTTTTGATCTCCTCCTGCATCAAATCCGACCAGAGTCGTTCCCAATCTAGTAGCTTCTCCCTCCCATTGATAGAGTAGTAATAGCTATTCCAACTCTTGGGAAGGCCTATGAGAGCTAGGCTCACCGTATCATCCTTAACAATGGTTATTCCAACACTTCTAAGCTCATCACGACAATGAGTGAACTTGGTCAAGTATTTTGGAATGGTCTCGCCTTTCTCCATCTTGATTTTTCGAAGTTTGTGTTTTAGTGCCAACTTCCTATGGTCACTGATGTTCTGGAATAGGTATGTCAATGCTTTCCACATAGCATACGGAGTTTCCTTCCCATGGAGACTTGAGACAATGTGGTCTCGAACTCCCTCGAAGATTATCCGCCTCAACTTCGCCACACAATTACTCCATTCAGCGAGATTCTGTGCATCCAACACTGCTAGCTTATGAATGTCTTGATCAACGAATTCCTGCAAGCCATTATCCTCCAGCACAACCTCCATTCTGTCCTTCAAGGCGATATAATTCAAGCTGCCTTCCAAGGCATACTCGAGCCACAAACCGTAGAACGCCATCTGCCGATCCTGAAGTATGTATTGCAAATTCGAATTTCACCTATAACCCAAAACTCAAAACTTCGAAATCTCCTCTAGGTTTTCCTGTAGATTCACAGCTCATGTAATGTACTAAAACACAAGGCAATAATATACTCTACTATTTAAACAACAAAAATTAAGAATCGATGAAAACAATAATCGACAATAGGAAGATAATCAAAGACACATCACAATTGTTTCTCTGGGGAAAACCACTACTCAAAACCTCGACTATCTATTGCATTAATCAGAAATTTGAGTGATAATACAAAGCTTGTTCTCACAAGAACAATTCCGCACAAGTATGACAACTCTCTACCGCACAAGCCTGCACTTACCAACACTTAGCCAATTTTTGCTGCCTATTGAGCCCCTATTTCCTTGCGTAATTCCTGAGAGAAATAACCCATATTTAATTGGGAATTCCTTCTTCCATAACTGCGAGATCCAAAACTAGGTCCTCTTCTGATTGCATGCATGATCTGTACAATTCAGATCATTCTACAACTGATAGTACATTGTCCATGCACTCTAGTCTCAACTGGGTCTTTCTCTGAACTGACATGCATGAGTTTCTCTTGAGTGAATCTCTAGTTAGCTGGAGTAGCACTGAGGATGCACCAGTGCACCAACTCACTACTAGACCTCTACTAGTTCCACCAACAGTTAGAACTAGTTTAACTGTCTATAACTCAGTCAAACTGAGTTATCTAATTACAACTCAAATAAACTCATCTTGGACCCCTAAAAATTAGGGAGAACATATACATGACTACAGAAAGACTTCCAACTCAAAATTCCTAAGCTAACTAAGTCAATTAAACTTAATTAACTATTTAAAAGCTGCTATAAGAATAGAATTTGATTTTAATTCACAGTTTAATTCAAGGACACATTAAACTAAAATTTCTTGTTGCCATTTCTCAACACTCCAAATGCCATCGAAACCCCAAACCTTTGAGCAAATCCAATAGCCATATCTACTCTGAACCCCCCTGAAGACTTTGATATCATCTAAGCCAATAGATGTGGCCATGACACCCTTATTGCCAATGGCATGTGCATTCCCAACAAATTCAAAGTAATCCCATACCTCCTCTTTGATTCTAGGACATTGGACTAGAACTCCAAAAACATCATTGGAATTATTGTAGTCAAAATCCTTCAAAACAACCTTCAAGACCTTCATATCAAGGGCGCATATCTGAATCGACATTGCTTTTGCTATAACAATGCTTTCTTCATGAATATAAGTGTTGGACATGGGCAAGTCATTGAGATTTGTAATCATTATTTGGAAAATCAATAGTGGCTCCATCGTCCCATAAACAATCGTTTCTTGGTTAATTTTTCGTCTAGCTCTTTGAAGTTGTCCTCTGAGTTGTATTAACCTGACTGATAAAATTGATCCATTTTTTCTTCATAATTTTCCATGCCCAACATGACAACGTAATAAATCGCATTTTCCTTAATACTAAAAAAATAAATAAGGAATTATATAAGTTTTGTGGTCATTTATCTATTTACCTGTGTAATTTTTCATTAGTCATCTTACTTCAGACATAACCAAATGCTCATATGAAAAAAATCCATCAACAAGTAAGGAACCACTAAAATAGAAGGTTGCTCTTTGTAATCCAACAATTTTTGTACTTTCATTGTAATAAGAACACTAGCCTCATTCATGAAGTAATGTCAAATAAATTATTGGAATCTCACAGGAGGACCCATTATGTGGCCTCAAGAATGAGTCGCTAGGCTCTAGGACCTCAATGAAGATCGCTCTTATGCCTTGGCAAAAAATCTAGGTTTGGCAGCATTGTATGGTGTAGAAAAGATAGCTAACAAGTTGTGACACACATGTGGCAAGGTTTGACAACACTTTGTGCTCATGCATAGGTTGTGAACAGTGGGCTCATTTCATGGCACTTGCATTAGAAATTTTGGTAGACCTTATGCGCATGCATTCAATAGTGGGATCTATTCACGTCACTTAGAATGAAGAGATTTGCATTAATTAATACTATAAAACAATTTTATTAAATTAAAAAATGCTCTCTCTACAAATTTAAATGATGTGCGAGTGATATGGTTGGCCATTTGGAAGTCATCTAAATTTGACGCCCTTTATTGAAAATGCCCCCCTTTTTGTTCTTTTACTTTAGTTTTGGAACAACTAAACGTCAACTGATGTAAAGAAATAAGGAGCTAGGAATAACTGCTATTTTCGAAGGCTATGTATTCACCAATGCAATGAAATAGTAGCGCTGTTAGGTGTGGAACATCTAATATTTTTGGAGAAGCTTGATACATTTGGCTATCCCAAAGTCAAGTGGGGTGTGGGAGTAGTGGAACATAATAAATCTAGGATCAAGTCGACCCACTATTAAATATACACCATACGAAGAAAATCCTTGATATGAGTGAAAACAAAAATAGTCATCGTCACGAAATTTGTTGTCGCTACAGATGTATGACACTTGGTTGATTATTTAGTTTCCACTTTGAAATAAGGTTAGCATTATCTACTAGACATTGTCATTCATTTAATCAACTTTACGTTAATGTAATACATACTACACCAAGTTGAACCATTAGATGTAGATGCACTGGTACATTTTATATATCTCAATTTTTTTCCAAATACTCATTTTATAATATTTATTATATTATAAATAAGAGTTTTTATATTTAGTTATTAAATTTTTCAAGGTGATCTTCTCAAATCTTCTATAAGAGATAAAAGCTTTTATGGATAAGTTCCTCAAGCATACTTAGAATATGAAGCTTCTTGTATAAGAGATAAAAACTTATGGATAAGTTCCTCAAGTATACTTGGGATAGGAAGCTGGGGAGAAAGAAAAAATACTACATAGAGGCTAGTATTTCCTAGAGAGCCAAAATTTTTATTACTCAGTTAAGGACTAATTCTCATAAACTCCGTTGTGAAACAGGGCACTGGAAAAAGCCAAAAGAAGCGTGGGAAGAAAGAGTATGTATTTTTTGTTCTTCCGGAAAAGTGGAAACAAAAAATCATTTCATTTTAGAATGCGAGGCCTTCAAAGACAACACGGAAAGTTATGTAGATATTTTAGCAGCTATCTCTAGAGATAATCTATTTAGTGAGGGGTTTGTCAAAAAATTAGGAGCGTTTATTGTGAGGCTTCACATGGAATGGCTAAACACATGATCGAGATGAAGAAGTAATCCCATAAACTATCTTTAACTTCAGACGTTAAAATAATTTTCTTTCTTTCTTCAATTTAGTATATTTTACACCTTTAAAGAAAATGGCTAATAACTACTTTATTCATCTTCAAATCAATATAGTATTCTGACCCACTCTACAAATATGCCCAGTCTGCCACGTCACGTCAAGGTACTCGTAGTATACACGCCAGATTGAAATGCCATGCTGTACAGTGGAAATCATGTTGATCGCCACGTAAGATATAGCGCGGGAAAGAGGAGGAGAAAATGGACTAAGAAGATTAAAGCCCAGAAGGACTGAGAGCATTGCAGTGGTGGAGAGGGTATGAAGGAGCAAGGAATGGAGGATGAACACCGATTTCCTGCTTTCCCTTTCAAACCTTATACCATTCAATTAAATTTCATGAACACGCTCTACAATGCTCTGGACAAGGGCGGCGTCGCCATTCTCGAAAGCCCCACAGGTACATAATTCTGTTCTATTCATTTCATTTGGATAAAAATTCCTTTGCAAAACGTTAACTTAATCTTTAAAAACGTTTAACCCGGAGAACTCATCCTCATCATTACTGGTCTTTATTTATAAGTGTCTCATTAAAATTCAAGAGAAACATTAGAATTAGTTCGAAGAAGTTGGGCACTATACCACCAGATCACTGAAGACAAATACTTTCATTTGACTAAATTGCAGGGGAGGGGTATTTGTCCGTCGTAATCCTCCGAAAATTACACATACCCAACCCACTTACTCATACATGCAAGAGAGTAAATCCTTGTGAGCGACCTGCCATTCTACCATCTTAACCACGTGCCCACGTAAAGGTTTCAATCTCCGTTTAAGTCCATCGTTTATCTCGAAGGTTATTGCTTTACGGAATGCAATCCAATACTGTAAATAGATTAAAATTTCATCGAATCAACGCTGCAAGAAATAGCTGTCCTATCAGCGACTTCACACTCTGAGATAAATCAATGCAAGTTTAAATGCTTTTGGAAGGTTTTGTAATCCAGGTCGGCAATTGCATTTTGTCCGGCGATTCTGGCGCGTGTAAATTCGTCTGGCATATTAAGAAAGCTGATGCCAAAAATTATATTCTGTTGTAATCCAATTGGAAACTAATTCTGATTCTCAGAAATGCCCGTCAGTCAGATTGGAGTTATCATGATTTGGTCAGTTACATTCATACATTTGGTTTTTGAATAAAATGCTTTGGTAATTTATGAGAGTCAAGGTCATTCTGCACTGGTAACTACGTTAAATTTTTTTAAATAGAGATTGGTCTAGAAACTGCATCTTCAGATAGTAATCTGTTAAGCTTTCCGTTAAATCAATTCTTTAGTAATTGACATAAAATGAAGTGAATCATGTATTGACAATCCATTTATCTGTTAAATCAATTCTTTAGTAATTGACATAAAATGAAGTGAATCATGTATTGGCAATCCATTTATTGAAGAGAAAACTTGTCAAAATTTATTTTGATTTCTAGAATTGAAATCTGTTGTTTTAAGCTTCCACATCGCATTGGATTGTTTTTATTGGTTAACGGATTCATGATGTTCTAAAAATCATGGTTGATCTGTAGTTATAATAGGTTACTGATCAAGAAAGAAGGTTAAATTAACCAAGAAAGGGAATGCAACTGAACACAACCACACAAGTAAAAAACTCAAGATTTATGTGGTAAAACCCTGACAAGGTGTCAAGGAAACATCCATGGGGCAAGGGATTGGAATCTCTATTCAATCAATAAATGGTTCTCCTTACAATAGTTTGGGCATTCATCAGTTTTATATATGAGCCTCCTCAATTACATAACTACTGATTCGGTATGAAACTAACTTGTCAATAACTAATACAATTTATCCAAATTTACATTAATTAGTTGTCAATTACCAACAAACTCCACATTGACAACAATTTTCCTAATCCCTTGCCCATGCCCATTCATCATCTCTTCTGCAAGCCAAGAGAAGCTAAACACCATCGCAACTTCTCTACTGTAACTGGCTTTGTCAATATGTCTGCACAATACTCCCGTGTATGGACCTTTTGAAGAGCTACTTTTCCGCCATCGATCACATGTCTCAAGAATGATACCTTACATCAATGTGCTTGGTTCTGCTGTGATAAGCAGGATTTGTAGCCAAGTGAATAGCACTCTGACTGTCACAAAGTACATTCACTTTCTCCGGCGTCCTTCCAATCTCATCAAGTAGACCCTTTAACCAGATTGCTTCTTTACTGGCATCTGAAGCAACTATATATTCTGCTTTTGTAGTGGACAACGAAACTGTTTCTTGAAGCTTTGACATCCAACTAATTGCTCCACTTGCAAGAGTAAAGACATAACTTGTAGTAGATCTTCTTTTGTCCAAATCACCTGCATAATCAACATCTAAATATCTGCAGACTGATCCTTCACTACCATTAAAGATGATGCAATGGTCACTTGTGCCTCTTAGATATCGAAGCACCCATTTCACTGTTCGCCAATGTTCTTCACCTAGATTTGCCATGAACCTGCTGACAACTCCAACTGCATGTGAAATGTCAGGTCTTGTAGATACCATCGAATACATTAAGTTGCCTACAACATTTGCATATGGTACATGAGACATATACTACTTTTCTTCATCAGTTCTAGGACTCAAAACCATAGAGAGCTTAAAATGGGAAGCTAATGGAACATTAACAGGTTTCACATTGTTCATATAGAACTTTTCAAGCACTTTCTCCACATACTTCTGCTGTGATAACCAAAGCTTACCATTTTTCCTGTCTTTGTGTATCTCCATGCCCAAGATATGTTTTGCTGCTCCAACATCCTTCATATCAAACGTCCTGGAGAGCTGAGCCTTTAACTTGTTGATCTCTTCCATGCTTTTGCTTGTAATAAGCATATCGTCAACATACAAAGCTAAGATAATGAATATGCCATTGAAACTTTGGAAGTATACACAATGGTCATACTCACTTTTAATAAAGTTCTGGCTCACCATGAAGGAGTCAAACTTCTTGTACCATTGTCTGGGAGACTGCCTCAGACCATACAATGATTTCCTGAGCTTGCAAACTAATCTTCTACTGCGACCTTGTACAAAACCTTCTAGTTGTTCCATATATAACTCTTCATTCAAATTACCATGTAGAAAAGCTGTTTTAACATCTAACTGTTCTAACTCAAGGTTAAGTAATGCAGTTAGTGCCAACACAGTATGAATAGAAACAAGTTTTACAATTGGTGAAAAAATCTCATGAAAGTCGATACCTTCAACCTGAGAATACCCTTTTGCTACCAGTCTCGCCTTATACCTTTCGATACTTCCATCAACTTTCCGTTTCAGTTTGAAGACCCATTTGCATCCAACAATGCTTCTCCCTTCACGAAGTTCTACAAAATCCTAGGTATTGTTCTTGGCTAAGGAATCCGTTTCTTCTTCCATTGTTGTTTTCCATTTATCGTTATTCGTATCATCTATTGCTTCCTGATAACAAGAAGGTTCCCCGTCTTCAGTAATCAAAGCAAAAGATGAAGTGGAACCTTCATACCTTTTGGGAGTTTTTCTTTCTCTTGTAGACCTTCTTAGAGTGACTGGTTGCTGAATTCGTTCAAAAACTTCAGCAGTTTCCTTTGTATCTTCAACATTTCTTTCTCCAGAAGTCTCTTCTTCCTTTTGATTGCCACTGAAAGGTTTAGCCTCCAACTGAATTTGTTGATTTGGCGATTCCTGTTCCTATTCAAGTCTTTCAACATTTGATTTTAAAAAAAAGAAGATTCATTAAATGTTACATCTCTACTAATGACTATCTTTTGCGATGTAGGATCCCACAACCTGTATCCTTTCATTGCATAGTCATACCCAACAAAGACATAACATTTCGATTTTGGATCTAATTTTGAACGCTGATTTTTAGGAATAAGAGCATAAGCATCACAACCAAATATCCTTAAATGTGAATAATCACAAGACTGACTTGACCAAACTTCTTCAGAAATTTTACAATTAATTGCTACTAAAGGTGATCTGTTAACTAAATAACAAGCAATGGATACTGCTTCTGCCCACAACTCCTTTTGCAAGTTAGCATTGCTGATCATACTTCTGGCTCTTTCCATAAGAGTTTGATTCATACGTTCAGCAACACCATTTTGCTAAGGAGTATAAACAACAGTTTTGTGTCTAACAATTCCTTTATCCTTACAGTATTGTTCAAATTCTATTGAAGTGAATTCACCACCATTGTCAGTTCTTAAACATTTAATTGATTTCCCTGTTCTTTTCGCTACCATTGCTTTAAATTGTTTAAAGATATTGAATACATTAGCTTTCTTTTTCAGCATAAAGACCCAAATTTTACGGGAGGAATCATCAATAAACGTTAAAAAATATAGAGCACCTCCATATGATACAACAGGATATGGTCCCCACAGATCAGAATGAATATAGTTTAAAATATCTTTACTATTATGATTTCCAGTTTTAAATCTCTGTTTACACTGTTTTCCATACAATGTTTACAGAAATCAAACTTCAAAAATTTCAGATCAAGAAGAGATTTACGTTTCATCAGTATCTGAAGACCTTTCTCGCTAATGTGACCCAATTGCTGATGCCATAGGCGAGTACCTTCTTCTTTTTCCGACACAATCGCTGCTTCACTGACCTAAGTACTTCCTTTGAGTCTGTAAATATTTCTGACCTTTTCTGCTTTCATAACAATTAGGGCGCCTTTAGAGACTTTCAACACTCCATTTGACATGTAAATTTATAGCCATCCGAATCCAACACTCCTAAAGAAATCAAATTTTTCTTCAATTTAGGTACATGTCTAACACTAGTTAATGTTTTAACTGTGTTATCATACATTTTAATCCTGATATTTCCCATTCCAACAGTTTGACATGTTACATTATTACCCATAAACACAGAACTACCATTTACCTCTTCATATGAAGTAAACCAATTTCTGTGTGGACACATGTAATGAGAAGCACCAGAGTCTAACAGCCAGCTTTCAAAACCCTGAGAGACATTACATACAGGTGAAGTTTCATCTATCATACATAATTCTTCAGCAGATAAACTTTGTCTATCATACCTGAATCAACCTGATTTGCTTCCTTCTTCGGGTTATCAGACTCTTTTCGTTTCCAACAGTCTTTCTTCAGGTGTCCAATTTTATTGCAGTGCCAACATTTTACCTTACACTTCTTTCCCTTTGATTTAGATCTGGAAGACCCCCTTGTTTTTTCTCCTCTTTCCTTTGACCATCCTCTAGATATCATAGCTTCTGATGCAGCTGTTTCAATACTGGATTTCCTTCGTACTTCTTCAGACAAGAGAGCTCCCACAACTGATTCAAATTTCAAAGAATCAGCAGTGCTCAAACTGATTGAAGTTACGAAGTGGTCCCATGACTCGAGTAGAGAACACAACAAGGTTATAACTTTGTCTTCTTCCTGAAGTTTAACTTCCATATCTGATAATTGGCATATAAGTGTATTAAAAACATTTAAATGCTTTGCAATTTTTGAACCTTCCTTCATTCGAAGACTGTACAATTGTCTTTTCAAATAAATTCTATTGGTTAACGACTTTGTTATATATAGTTTTTCCAGTGTTTCCCATAAGCCTGAAGCTGTACTCTCTTTAACAATGTTGAAGAGAACTTCATCTGTCAGGCATAACTTGATGGTACTGAGAGCTCGGGCATCCAAGTCCTTCCAGTCCAAATCTTTCATGTTTGCATGTTTCTTATTTGCCTCGTCCAAAGCTTTGTGCCACCCTTGTTGCACCAACAAATCCCTAACTTTTAGTTTCTATAGAGCAAAGTTGCTCTTGCCGGTGAATTTCTCCACCTCGAACTTTGCATTCGACATCTTGGCCATTTCTTTCCTCCTAGGGTTTCAGTCTTTCAACTAGGGTTTCCAAAAAAAAATTACTTGGATTGTCTTCTTCCAACAAAGGGTTTTCCAAGTTTTTTTTTTAAATTTTTCCTACTTCAATTTTCCAGAAAAATTTCACAAATTCCCCAATAAAAATTCAGAATCTTACTTTCCCAAATTTTCCAAATTGACTTAGAAACCTACAACATTTTTTTTTTGAAAAAATCCCTTTTGTTTAATTCCAGTTTCCTGAAAAAAAATATTTGTTCTTCAATTCAAAGAAATCTTTCAACAAACCCTGAATTTATTCACAAATTTTGCAAAAATAAAAAAAACCCAACCTTCCAAGATGATCTCTCTTCGACGGGTAGTTTTCACGTAGCGCAGCCTCTGATGCAATAGTAACACGCAGGTGGCCAACAACAGGTATGTAGCCTGGTCCATGCTTCTCCTTGTCGACACGTAGGTTCTGGACAATGGAACCATGCAGCCACAGGACAAGTTCTGGAAGGCACGAGGGCCCCGACCAATGGAACCATGCAGCCCTTGCTCCACTTCTGGACAAGCAACGGGCCTTTACGATTTTGCTAGGCACTGAACGGGCAACAATGATGGTCTTCACACAGGCTAAGCAGCAGCATGACGGCCTCCTCAGTCCACGTAGAGAACGACCTTGTCTTCCTCGACCAACACGTAGAGGGCAAAGGGTTAGGTGGTCTGGCAGTGTAGAACTGGGGTTCGGTGGTTTGGCAGTGTAGAATTGGGCCTCAGGCAGCGAACGACCTCCCCATCAGTGCATTCCGTTCCACGCTCCTCCTGGGTTCTCTTCCTTGACCAACGCGCAGAGGACACTCTAGTTTTTCTCGACAGATGGCAACAGGCGGGCCTCCTCGTCAGTCCACGCAAAAGAACCTTCCTCGACGTTGCCTTGTTGCCACACGCATGCAGCCTCTGATGGGCACGGACAACACTCCTGGTTCATACGCACTCCAGACTCAACTCAAAACCTCGCTCTGATACCATTTGTAGTTATAATAGGTTACTGATCAAGAAAGAAGGTTAAATTAACCAAGAAAGAGAATGCAACTGAACACAACCACACAAGTAAAAAACTCAAGATTTACTTGGTAAAACCCTGATAGGGTGTCAAGGAAACATCCACGGGGCAAGGGATTGGAATCTCTATCCAATCAATAAATGATTCTCCTTACAATAGTTCGGGCATTCATCTATTTTATATATGAGCCTCCTCAGTTACATAACTATTGATTCGGTATGAAACTAACTTGTCAATAACTAATACAATTTACCCAAATTTACATTAATTAGTTGTCAATTACCAACATGATCCATCATCAGGACAAGGGACGAGAGAGATAGAGAGATCAAGGATACTTCAGGAACATTGGGATTCATGAAGTTCATGAAGTGTTCTTGGTCTCTCTACCTCTCTCATCCTTTGTTTGGATGATGCATCGGTTACTGCTTCGTGAACATTAAAATAATTTCTTTCTTTCTTTCTGCAGATCTAAAACATCAACCATGATTTCTGAATCTCTAGATCCTTCTATTTCTCTCCTTTTCCTGTTCACCTGATAATGGACCCCATACCGTGGAGCTGAAACATCAACCATCATTTTTCTAGCACAGCGAGTCCAGAAACCAATAAAAACCACAGAACTAAAATATCAACCATCTTCAAGTTGTCCTCAGCCAATTTATGATAAACAGCCCCAAATGTTTCTTTGCTTAATACTTTTGTCAGAACAAAGTATCCCTTACTGATATGATCGATGTTTACATATGCTTTGCATGCTGTCAGGCACAGGGAAAACACTCAGTTTAATCTGTAGTACACTGCAATGGTTAATTGATGAAAAATTGCGAGCCCCAGTAGAACAGTCGAAGCAACCATCTGACTGTGCCGATGATGAACCAGACTGGATGAGAGATTTTGCTGCAAAGAAAGAGGAGAAACAGATCAAATGCACTACAGATAAAAAAGAGAGATGGAAACCCTCTAGGAGGATAAAATCTTCTATGGTTGACACGCTTTTCTCTGGAGACAAGAATCTGGATGAAAATAGAATAGAAGAAAAAAGTGCTGGAAGGGCCTCTAATCTCTCAGAAAAGTTTGATGATGAATCAGATTATTTGATTGAGGAATATGAGAGTGGAGAGGATTGTGAAGATAGCAAGAACGTGAAAAGAAAATCTGGCTATATGTCTTCTAGCAGCAATGAAGACTCAGGAGATGAGGGTGTGGAGGAAGAGCCTATAAAGGTTTTCTTTTGCAGTCGGACTCATTCACAGCTGTCCCAGTTTGTCAAAGAGCTACAACGCACAACTTTTGCTTCGTCCTTGAAAGTTGCCTGTTTAGGCTCTAGGAAGACATTATGCATCAATCCAGGTATTGTCTCCATCAAATGTTTTATGTTTCCAGTGAAATATTTGCTGTGCTCCGACCCTCTAGCACAACAGCATCATGTATAACATATGAAATAATCTTAATGATCCATTAAATTTACTTATATGTCTCAAGTTTTAACTAATCCTCGAGGACCTTTCCAGGGCAGTCATTGTGTGGCCCATCACTTTGGAAGCAGCGTGCTTCTCCAATGTTTTGTATTTTGTGCATAACTGATGATATTTTAAATTTCTTTCTGAGCTTTGCAGCTCCTTTCTGCATATTTCATAACATTTCTGTTATTTTGGTATATTTTGCTGTAATGTCAGTTTTTGTACAATCTGGAGCACTGAAGTTTTTATTGTTTTGACCATGCCATGGAAGAATTGTTTTTGGCATGGAATAGTTTCAAACTGATTCGCTGTTATAGGCGTCATGTTTTCTGTCCTTTTTATAGGACAAAATAAACTTTGTACTCATATACTTGTTATCAAATAACCTAGACAGTGAAATATGAAGTCTTAAAAATTTAGATATTTTACAGGAAGTTGCTTCACTAGTTGACCTTTTATTTAGAATGCAGGATCCATGGGACTACAGATTTAACTCGGTTGGCTTGCCACTGAATATTAGTTTAAAAGCCTTTAAATGCTTTGGAGTTCTTATATTTTATCAACAAGACTGTATGCTTTGGCATTCCTGTTTTCCATCAACGAGAATCTATGCCTAAAGCAGACCAAGATGAGGTTTCTTAATCCCGAGGTCTAGTAAAGAAAACACAATCTGTGAGCTCTATAAAATGCTTTTCTTATTGCTTTCCTGTCAAGAATAGACTCTGCTTTGCATCTTAATACTCAATTATAATGGCAAAGTTTGAAAAAGTGTTAAGTTCAGGGAAGAAAATGGTTCATTACTGAATTTTGGTAGGAAACTAAATGTTTGCCTTGTCCTATCTTAGGTGCTACGTAGTCTTACATGTTTAAATTGAGCAATACGTAATCCTATCACTATCCTTTCAACATTGACTTTTATTTGTTCTTTCCCAGTTGTTCATATCTTGCACAAATATGCAAGGAATTTCTTATATATGACTAGTCATTGGTAAAGATTATGTATAGTATCTTATATATGAAGAAATGGCCCGTACATGTGTCCTTTGTTGCATACATGTACTGTGTGGAAGAATCACATGGGCTTGCACCCCAAAACATAACCAAATTAAGGAGTATCAAGGCCCAAGTACACTTAGCCTACAAATACTCACTATAAATCATTATTCTACTACATTCAGACTCTATTTCAATATTTTCTTCTTCATCCTATGCTATCACTATCCTCAAACTAATATCCAACATGAATTTCGAAAGCCTATCCAAAGAAATTGTTAACTGTTTTCCGCTTTCCTATCAAGCTATAAATTACTCTTACCTAGCAAAATGATCTTTTATCGTTTTCTGGGTGTTTATTGCTTAGCTTAGTTGTGCTTGTTAGAACATCCCCCTGTACCTCTAATTTTGCCTTTAGGACTCAAACAACGGTTGGTACTATGCCTACCTTTGTTACGAGAAACCCTACACATGGAACAAGGGAAATAGGCCCAATGGTCAAGCCACTTTGGTAGATGTTTCAATTCACAATGAAGCTTTTGAAGGTATAGACTGACGAGCATGGGAAGGCATTGTTGCCTCAAAATCTAGTAGGCCTTGTGAGAGGCCTCACAAGGCAAGGGCCAAACCTGGTTGCAACAATGAGGGAGATTGCCATTGTCACCTTAGCAATCTTCCTCCTGCTCTTTAGTGGAATTGTACCGTAAAGGAGGCTTTCCAGTGAGCACCTAAAGGGTATTCTATTTTATATGGCTCAATGTGATGTAAATGTAGACTAGGCAAAAGATCTTCAAAGGACAAAGACCCAATTCTTTTTGTATGAGAGCAACATATCATATACCAAGTCCTAAAAGAGGCATGTGTAACCTAGAGTTTTAAGATGATGATCAACAAAGGAATATCAAGGCTTACGAGCACCCAAGAAAGGGTTTGCTAATGATATAACTAACAAAGGAAAAACAAATCCTCAAATTAATCCCTAGCTAGGGTTAGGGTTTTCCTACAACACAAATTAGGGAAAACTATGTTAGCTCTTCTAGGGCAAATTTAACCATGTAAAATGCTATATTTTGAGTTGAAAGGATCAACAAGGTAAAATCCAAGGCTATTAAGCTCCAACGTCTATCCAAAAAGGCTCTAATTGAATTTGGCAACACAAAATAGCCCTAGCGGCTTACCTTGAAGGTCTTGGAAAAATAAGGAAAGGAGAAAATATTGAATTTTTTTTTTAATTTTTGACAAACACAAGGATTCCTAGTGCCTATTCCTACTTGGGTGATCGAGTCTTTAGAGCTAGATTTAAGAGAAAGTGAATAAATGTTTGGAGTAAGGGGAAAACACTAGTTTTCACTTGTAAAAATCTAGCTATCTTCTTTGAGAGGGGAGAATTGAATAGGGGAAGCTCTCTAGGAGGTACCCTATGGATTTCAAGGAAGATAAATTTAACATGCAATAATAAACTAAAATTTCCCATAAATAATATGCATTTAGACATGAGTTTCATCCATGCCCTGCATCATCTCCAAGGGGACTATCAAGGGAACATGTAGAGATTCTCAAGCGTTGGGGCTCCATGAGGTGGCACAACCCCTCCTTAACCATCTTGTGGATGACCATCATCATCTGGACTTTGGATAAAGCCACGTGCATCAAATAGTGTCAAGGCCAGCCTCGGGGCATGTTGGTTCATAGGAGGTGTAGTTAGTAGGTTTGGATCCTCCATAGGAGATGCAATTTATTTGTATGGATCAACCATAGGGAGGGAAATTCGCAGGCATGGATGAAACCCTCTACAGGGTGTGACAAGCCCTAGAGGTCTGGTTCTTGCAGTATAGTATACTTTGTTACCTATGTGTTGTTAAGATTTGTAGCTTGGGAGGTACTTTAAGCCCTAGGGTTCGGGGTTTGGAGGTTGGAGCACCACAAAAGTGCTTTGTAGGCTGGGAACCCAAGATGTGGGCTTTGCACCCAAGCTTGTGGGCGTGAATCCGTGAGGAGATTTCAACATGTGATGATTTGAGTTGATAGAGGACTTTGAGAGTAACCAGACACAACAAAAATCACTTGAATCTGAGTTGTAGAAGTGAAGATATGAATTTTTGAAGTTAGAGTGTGGGTTTGTGGCTCATGTTTGAGGTCGGTTAGAGTCATAATAGGTCTTATGACAGCTAGACAAGCTCACTAAGGAAGCCACATGAGTTAGTATAAATTAGACTCGTGCGTGAGGCATAAATGATAATCCAATAGGCATCTAACATCATAGTTTAGCTTTGAAATTGGTGCGGACCTGAGGCAAGGAGTAGGAGGCATGAAGGATGAGTTTTTGAGAAGTTTTTCTCTGTGGTTTGGAGCGGACTTCTTGTAGACCTGGCCACAGTTGTCTTAGGCTTGTTCCAACTAGCATGGAGGCTTGAAAGGGCAGTGAAAGGCAGCGGATCCCTTCCAAACCAAGCCGCAGGAGCAAAGGTGAGTTTAAGTGGTTTTTAGTGCATGTTTTATAGTGGTATGATATTATGTTTGGGCCGCAAGTGTAGTTGATGCTACGACAACTTGTGGAGGATTTTTTGGGAGAGCGAGGGGGATAGAAAGGGCCATCCAACCCAGCCGTAGTCATCTCTAGGAGGCCGCAGCTCAAACATAGTCTCATTCTTTGGTTTTGAGGGAAGATTGTCTTGCTGTCATGGACATCCACCTGTAGGGTGCCTTGTGTGGAGTTTACAAGGGCCAAAACATTATTTGTGGAGTCTAGAGTGGACAACAAGTAAGAGCAGACCAGTGGGAGAAGAAACACAGTGATTGGAGGATTGTTGTAGCAGATATTGGAGGGTTGTTGGGTGCCCTAACCAGTGATAGGAAGCTACAACAGTGTGCACATAATCCTAGGCAAGAGGGCAGCAACAGTATGGTTGCAGATGGTCTCTTGATGATGAACGGATGTTAGTGGGTGTTGTCCTAGGAGAGGAGACGTGTATTGGACACCTCGAGGTTTGGTGGAGGGTAGTGTGAGAGGGTCCAAGTTTGGAGTCTTAAGTGCAACGTCCTAAGAAGGACTTTAGGCCTGCTATCAGTGGGAGAGTTGGTGTAGCCTAAAGACAACCTGGATGATTGTAGAGGCTTGCTTCAAGCCCTATGTGCACCATCTTGATGGACAAAGGTGGTTGCTAGAGTGGCAGAAGATGAGCTCAAGGGTCTGATCAGCCAGGAGCAGTTTGAGTTTGCCTTGTGGAGAAGGACCTCTACAATAGAAGTTGGGTAGTCCTCATAGCCCGTGTTCATTGTGGGAGAAGCCCTCTGTGCCCTATGTTAGTCTTCATTGGAGCAGGGCAGGAAGACTATTGTGGGCTAAAGTCCTTGAGTAACTGAGGAGCAACAGTGGGCAGATGAGAGTTGTTCACAAATAGAGTTGTGAACAACTCGACAAGAGTCTTGAGGTGTTGATGTGTTGAAGGATGAACGATCAACGAGAGAGCAGATTGTTGAGCCGAGATTCATTGGCCAGATGGACTTGGTGCATTGATAGAGGTAGATGCTACAGATAGGGAGCCAAAGGACTGGGCAGATGTGTACAAGGTACGACCAAGGCACTTGTGAGGAGCTCTACATCAACTAGACAGTTAGAGTATCTTGTTCAGGGTAGATTGGTGGTCATCACGATAGACACTAAGCTCTAGTTGTTCTATATATTGTATCAGTGGATGTATGAGGGTCATTATCCCTGGTATGGGAGCCCTAAACTGCTGTATTATATCAGCTGGATTAATATAATGAAGATTGGGTTATTGTACGTATTTGTGTATATTTTGTGCACTAGTAGATTTATTGTTGTTTATATTTCACTGTGCAAAGTAGCTTCGTTGTGATTCTTGGTTTGGTAGCGTTAGTGATTTAAGATTCTATCCTAGACACCAGGATCGTGGAGAAACAACATGGTATCAGAGGTACTTTGAAGGGCCAATGAATCAAAGTGTGCATGACGAAGCAACTCAGAAGGAGTTGGGTTGTCTAGATCATGGAGCAGAGGGTTTAGCTGAAGACATGGAGATGTGGTCTTGATAAGTTACATGGTGAGATGGGATGGGAGTTCTGGTGGATCGGTGGTGAACCTGGTGCACTACAATATGTTGTGTGGCTGTTTGCAGATCATAGACTTCCTATGTCTTGTCATGGATCATTAGGACAACTTGAGGATTGCTTTGGCATGGACAAGATCAGGTTGATCAAGATTGCTTCATGTGATGGGCTGCAAATTGACATGCTAGAGTCTTCATCGAATCGTGATGTTGTATACCTGAGATTGGAGGGATTTGCACGTGTTGTGTTTGATCCAGGAGGATGAGTGCTTGCAGGACTGGGTTGCGGTGAGGTGATGTTGCGTGTTCGACTGCAATTCGGACTAACCTTGTAGGGCATGAGATCTGTGATAGGTTGAGCCACTAGAGATCATGTAGACTCAAAAGGGAGTCTAGCTTCAGAGGGAGCAACCCTATGGAAGTGTTGAGGTCTTCAGGTTCAGATGAGATGAGGTAGAGGCACTACGGAGATTGCAAAGTTCATTCTACAAAGTATGCTGCAGTGATCGACGCCAGATGGGCTAGTGTCGCCAGGGATGATAATGATGGAGACTTCCTAGTGTTGGAAGTACCTCCCTTGCTAAGAGGGAGTGTTGAGATTATAGCTTGGGAGGTGCTCCAAGCCCTAGGGTTCGGGGTTTGGAGGTTGGAGCACCACAAAAGTGCTTTGTGAGCTTTGCACCCAAGCTTGTGGGTCTGAATCCATGAGGAGATTTTTACATGTGATGATTTGAGTTGATAGAGGACTCTGAGAGTAATCAGACACAATGAAAATCACTCGAATCCGAGTTGTAGAAGTGAAGATATGAATTTTTGAAGTTAGAGTGTGGGTTTGTGTCTCATGTTTGAGGTCAGCTAGAGTCATAACAAGTCTTATGATAACTGGACAGGCCTACTAAGGAAGCCACATGAGTTAGTATAAATTAGACTCGTGTGAGGCATAAATGATAATCCAATGGGCATTTAACATCATAGTGTAACTCTGAAATTGGTGTGGACCTGAGGTAAAGAGCAAGAGGCGTGAAGGACGAGTTTTTGAGAAGTTTTTCTTTGTGGTTTGGAGCGGACTTCTTGCAAACTTGGCTGCTGTTGTCTTAGGACTGTTCTAGCCAGCGTCGAGGCTTGAAAGGGCAGTGAAAGGTAACGGATCCCTTGCAGACTAGGCTGCAGGAGCAAAGGTGAGTTTAAGTGGTTTTTTGTGCATGTTTTATAGTGGTATGGTATACTGTTTGGGCTGCAGGGGTAGCTGATGCTACAACAACTCATGGAGGACTATTTGGGAGAGCGAGGGGGCTAGAAAGGCTCATCCAACCTTGCCGCAGTCATCTCTAGGAGGCCGCAACTCAAACAAAGTCTCCTTCCTTGGTTTTGAGGGCAGATTGTCTTGCTGTCATGGACAACCGCTTGTAGAGTGCCGTGTGTGGAGTTTATAAGGGCCAAAACAGTGTTTGTGGAGTCTAGAGTGGACAACAAGGCTAGACTAGTGGGAGAAGAAACACAGTGATTGGAAATTGTTGCAACAAATCTTGGAGGGATGTTGGGTGCCCTGACCAGTGATCGGAAGCTACAATAGTGTGCACAGAATCCTAGGCAAGAGGGCAACAACAGCATGGTTGCAGATGGTCTCTTGATGATGAGTGGATGCTAGTGGATGGTGTCCTAGGAGAGGACACGTGTATTGGACACCTTGAGGTCTAGTGGAGGGAAGCGTGAGAGGGTCCAAGTTTGGAGCCCTAAGTGTAGTGTCTTAAGAAGGAATTTAGGCTTGTTATGAGTGGTAGAGTTGGAGTAGCCTAAAGACAATCCACACGATTGTAGAGGTTTGCTTCAAGCCCTATGTGCGTCATCTTGATGGACGAAGTTTGAGATTTTCTGAATCTAACACATCAGAAACCCCTACTGCAATTACTGGTTTACAATCTCCTACTTGTTCTTTACATTAACAAGTTATTTAATTGCATAAACATCGAAGTAAAAATTATTGCAGCCTTCACAAATATATAGATCATGCATTGAAATAAATTGAGACAATAACACAAGGGACACCGTTATTTTTGGACAATTGTCCCCGGAAAAACCCAATTCGGGAAAACCGGTGCAGCATATAGAGGGTTTGTATTATTAAGCAGATTTCGTGAATACAACTAGGGTGCCAAAAATGGCTCACCCAACAAAGAATATCCTCGGCAGTAGTACCTCTATCCGGAGACAGATATGTCGACAAATCAACAACCGAATGATCAAACCCCACAGCGACTCCAACTGTTCTCTATGCTGGACAACAAAAGATGCTCCAAGCACTGCTCTGGAACTGCGTCACCCCTCTCCCGGCTCAGAATCTGCTGATTTGTTCCCAGTCTGCTCCACAGAATCTCCCTAGTGCTGCCTCTGAGGCCTAGTGTCAGCCTTTGTGACTTTTGCGTCTCACTGCATCAACCCTCTGTGTCCTCTGTGTCAGCCCTTCGATGCCCTGTGCTGCCTCTCCCGACATTGCGCTGCCTCTCCCGGCATTGCGCTGCCTCTCCCGGCATTGCGCTGCCTCTCTACTATGTATTTTTCAGCCTTGGATGAAAATCCCTTGCTGAACTGCCCCTCGCTGCAACTCTGATCACTAACTCGATTTCCTCAGCAAACTTCACCCTAGAAAATCGAATTCTTTGATCACTTGGTGTATCTCCAACTGACTCTCAAGCCTCCTCTTATACTTTTCCTGTTGATGAATCAACGATCGAGATTAAGTCCCTAATCAACGAATAAGATTAGAACTAGCTTGATCCTCGTCACTTAGAACTTTCTCACCCATATTTTATTAATACACATTAATATTTTTATTTTCCTAAGTTTAGACTTAGGAACACATTAAAAATATTAATTATTTTAATAACTCCTCATCCGGGTGGAATTTCTCCAAACGATTTCTGGTTCTTGGAGATCTCATGTGCCTTAGCCTCTCCACCAATTTTCAAGGCTAGAGCACATTCGATACTATCCAAAATCAACACGAAGGTGGATGCTAGAGTGGCAGAAGATGAGCTCAAGGGTCTGATAAGCCAGGAGTAGCTTGAGTTGCCCTAGACTTGCCTTGTGGAGAAGGACATCTACAACAAAAGTTGGGTAGTCCTCCTAGCCTGTGTTCATTGTGGGAGAAGGACATCATGCAACAATAGGTGGCAACCCTCCTTGCCCTATGTTAGTCTTCATTGGAGTAACACAGGGAGACAATAGTGGGCTGATGTCCCTGAGTAGCTGAGGAGCAACAATGGGAAAATGAGAGTTGTTCACAAACGGAGTTGTGAACAACTTGACAGGAGTCTCGATGTGTTGATGCATTGAAGGAGGAACGATCAACGAGAGAGTAGATTGTTGAGCCGAGATTTAGTGGCCAGATGGACTTGGTGCATTGATAGAGGCAAATGCTGTAGATGGGGAGCCAAAGGACCGAGCAGATGTGTACAAGGTACAACTAAGGCGGTTGTGAGGAGCTCTACATCAGCTAGATAGTCAGAGTATCTTGTTCAGGGTAGATTGGTGGTCATCACGACAGTCACCAAGCCCTAGTTGTATATATTGCATCAGTGGATGTATGAGGGTCATTATCCCTGGTACGAGAGCCCTAGACTGTTGTATTATACCAGTTGGATTAATATAATGAAGATTGGGTTATTGTACATATTTGTTTATATTTTTTGCACTAGTAGATTCACTGTTGTTTATTTTCCACTGTGCAAAGTAGCTTTGTTGTGATTCTTGGTTTGGTAGCGTCAGCGATTTAAGATTCTATCCTAGACAACAGAATAGTGGAAAAACAAAATGTGTAACAATGAGTAATTTTTTGGTATTGATATGAGCTTCTACATTTGTAGTAGGCAGGTTGTAATTTTTAGCTAACATCAACTCTCATCTACCTGAAGAGTTAGTGGTTAATTAGGTGGTTGGTGAGGTGATTTACTCGACATTGTTACCTTACAAACTAGCTCTTTAAAATTAAAATCTAAAAGAACATTGTTAGCCTATGGGTAACTTGGAGAGGCTATCCATTGTCACCATAATAAATCTCCTCTCACACTTTAGGTTGGCTCTCCCCCAACTTAAAGGGGGCTTCTCTAACTTAGGATTACTAAAACTTAATCCAAGGAGGCTCTAGAAAAGATAGCTTTAGTAACAAATAATTTTTAGAAGAGATTTAATAAAAGGGTGATGGAAAGATCAAGACTAGTGTTAAGTCCATTGGGCAAGTGGACTTGAAGGATTAACCCTGAGGGCTATTATTTTATGTGATTATGTTTCTCAAGTGAATAACCAATCATAATCCTATCTTGCTGTCCACTAAAACAAAAATAAATTTGTGGGAATGTAAATTAATAAAGACCTCCAAATGTATAGAAGGTGGTACCAACTAATTGGAAATGTAGAATGTAGCTAATCCGAATTAAGAAAGAAGATACATAGTGACATTTCCCAGAAATATACACAAGGACTAAAGGGAGATTGAATCACAATTAAATTTCTTCTTAACAAAGGCACAATATTCTTCATGAGAAATTGTTAATTTTCCATGAAACTCTGCAACTACTTAGATGAATAACTGAAAACTAGGCAATTGAAAAATGAAACGAAATTTACTTTCACCAAGATACATAGTTTCTTAATAAATTAGAAGCAACAAAATAAAAACACCAGAGATAAAAACACATCACACAAATTGACATGTTTGTTTACCTAGGAAACCCAAAAGGGAATACTTGCTATCTTTGTTGTGGTATTTTATTGATTGTTCTTGATCAATTGATCTATTACAAAGCAATCTGTCTCTCAGAAAGTGTTTCACTTCTTCTCACTAATCTCAGCTGATACAATTGATCTCGCCCTCCCTTGATCTCTACTTGATCTTGATCCTCTAGATCACAACTGATCCCTTACTGGACTAACTTGACTTGCCCTTTGAATCACTGATCCTACTCCTTGATCTTTGCGCACTAGCAGCCCCTAATTCCTTGCGCACTAGGTTCCTATTTCCTAGCACACAAGAGGCTCCTAAATCCTTGCGCAAATCTGCCCCTATTTCCTAGCACACAAGTCCCTATTTTCTTGCGCACTTGAGGGTCCTATTCTCTTGCGCATTTGTGACTTCCTATTCCTTAGGACACATGCTCTCAATTCTACACATGCACAACCAAAGAATAATCTCACAAACTTGTAAATTCCTATATCTTCGTCCTCCTCTTTATAGACCCAATTCAAGCATGCAAGGAGATCCAATTCAAATTTAGAAGCTTGAGTTTTGATTGCAAGTTAACTGAGAGTGTTACTCTTTCTCTCTCTAATCAACACTTGGAGGATTAACTCGTTCTTCCTTCAAACAAGACTAAAGACTAACTCGCTCTAACTGAATTTGTAATTGCCACCTCGTTTTGTACTCAATTGATGAAGACTCCAATTAACTGAGGCTCCAACTCTATGCATGCCATCTTGATGATTATTCCAATAAATTGGAAATAAACTCATCCTAACTGAAGTCTAACTCTTGAGATTGCACTCATACCGAGAGAAAGACAAATTGAGGTCTTCACTGGCTAAGGCACAAGCCATAAGAACTTTACTCATTACATTTTCAACGCTCCCTCTTAGCGAGGAAGGTACTTTTGGAAGAACCTCCGCCACCTAGATCTGCCTCCTACACCACCGCGTTATCCACTGTTGTAGTTGCTCCCTCTGAACTAGAAGACTTCCCTGCTTCTTGCTGTGGAATCTGATCTAAACACATGTTCCTTCCAACCATGCTCTTAGGCTTCGAGTCTATCACCTCAGTCATAAGTTCCATGTACCCTGTATATCTCTGTGGTTATTTACTTTGTCTGAATGTAGTGCTGGTATGTCCAACTCTCTCCTGTTCTGCCTCCCTGGCTCGAATTCTCCCTATACTGGTGTCATTGACTAAGTGGTTGCCTCCACTCGTCCTGGTCTCTCCTCCTCCTCATCCTGCTAGTTGGCCCACTTGTTACCTGGATGAGACTTAATCTATGATATTGGCTGAGGCTCCTTATGAGCGAGTAGCTCCTTCTCAGGTACACTAACCTACTCTTGCCCTAAGGTTTCCCTTAGAGCTTTACTCTCCTCAAACTTCATGTCTCTACTCTGCACACTTCCTGCCTTGTTGCTCAAGGCTGCGCCTGTCTCAACCTACAGCAAGTATAAATTCTTCATCCTCACACCTATCTGCTTCACACATCCCGAAGCTAAGTGCTTGAGGTAAGCCTTACCTTTGCTGACGATGACATCATAACCCTTGTCCTCTAAGGTAGCCATTGAAACAAGATTCTTCTTTAGGCCTAGCACATATAGGACATCTCTGAGATGGAGAGAGCTACCTGACTCCCTCTTAAAATTGATAGTACCAACTCCCCCGATTGCATACTTGCCATCATCTCCTAGCTCAATGTGAAACTACATGTCCTTCAATTAGCAAAAAATTTCCTTGTTCCTAGTCATATGGAAGGATGCTCTTGAATCTATGTACCATACATTATTACTTACTAAGCTTGCCATGCAAGCTATCAATGAAAACTATTTCTTGAATTTCATGAACTTGATTGTATTTGAGTGAATTTGTTTGTTGAGGTAGAATGCCGATGTTGAGAACTTTGATTATTTGTTGTAGTGTTGATCTTGCAACTATGTGGTGTGCTTGCTTTATGTATGCGATATTAAATGAAATTATTGATGTGTCACAACTAGACACAGATCAAAAGGCAAAAACATGAAGCCATAAAACACATGCGCCATCAAGCACACATAGTGTACCTTAGATCCCCTTATTCAATTTCGGGCGGATCTAGGACACATCAACACAAATAATATGTCTTTATTGAGTATTGAGATCATGAACCTTTCATCTTTTACAACATTGCCATGAAAGCGTTCTCAAACAATGAGAATTTGACACTCACAAATTTGGAAGAAAATGCGTTCAAAAACCTGACTCAACCTCCTACACCAATGAACCTTCCACTGAAAAAATTTATCACTCCAAAGATTTCAAAACATCACCCTTATTACTCCATGACAAAGCTTTATTATCACACATATGTGATTTCCAATGTAAAAATCCCCACTTCACACTTATTACGCCCAAAAATAAAAAATAATTTATCGCATGTTGAAATATTACTCAACCATATTCCACTCCTTATCTCTCCAAAAACAATTTAATAAACAACTTTACCTTTTCCTTACCCAACTTGACTTATGCATTTAAATCCTCCAAAGCGTTTCTTTTACATATCACCAAGGACTATAAAATATTTTATTACTGTAATGAAAAGTAATAAAATATATTTTCTTATGCCATTAGAACTTGTGCATCGCTTCATGTATAATGTTTATGATTAACTACGCATAGACCTTGAAGGAAGTGCTTCAATCTTATGCAGGTTTTCCTTTAATCTTGTTTTGTTTTAACCAAAATCTTTGGCCACCATGTATCATTCATGAAGCACATAAATATTTATAAAGAAAATTATTTCAACTTTTGATAAGTAAAATCATTCTCCGCATTAAAATTACCTGAATCTTCATGCACCGATGCAGCTTCATAAGTCGATGTTTCAGTATCTTCAGGTATGTTTGAGCGAATTAGGCGTGCTTCCAGAACTGTTGTTCAATTTGATGAAGTTTTCCACTGGATTTGAGGTCGGAATTTGCAGTCCACGCAGAGCGTAATGTAGATGGATTTCTCGTTGCTAATAATATGGAGTTGGGGGAGATTATCAACATTCCGAAAGAGAGGCTTCAATCGTGGTCTCGCTTGTAGAGGATAATAGGACAGAGAGATTTGAGATGGATGTAGGGACGGGCTATGCACTGTCGCAACTGAACTTCTCCTCTCAATTCAACAGTCGCCCACTGACAGGAAAAACGTGACAGCGATAATTCTGCATGGGCGGAACCTGACAGCGATTACCTCCGTGGAAGACAAGGATATCTACTTGAGCTCTTTTAAAAGTCGTATGCAGGTGGAATATTACCCACACTGATATTGTCACAACAGCGATATACAGTCAGCTGCTCGACATCGCACGCATGGGAAAACAATGGCCTTTCGGCCCTCCACGAAATAATATGGCTTCACGGGCTTCCAACTACATATATCAATCGGCCTCCGTTATGACACAACAACTTGTTCGAATAAGTTCATGGTTGGATTAAGGATTCTCGATATCGGCTACGCTGATCATGCAATGAAATACCTTTGTTCTGTCTATCAACTCTAATGTTTCTAAATGAATACCAAATCCCACACTGTAAGACTTTGCTAAAGTCGACACTAGCATAATCAGAATCTGAAGCTTCCGCCACATGTAAATTGCAGTGTCTTTGCCGCTAGTTTCAAAAATTCGAAAGCTCGAGATCAGTTCCTCTGAGTTTTAGAGAAAACCTATAGCTCAATACGGGTTCCGACGCAGGCCAAAATACAATACAGAACCCTCACTTGTCCCTGCCAATCGATATGGCTCTGATACCACATATTGAAAATGAGATTAACTCAGACAAATTATAGAAAAGCACACATAAAAACCAGAGACAAAATATTGGCGGAAAAAGGCTGAAGCCTCATGCTTCTCTCTCACTTTCATACATAAAAATAATTGAATATAGTGTTACAAATAAATAGATGAGAGACAGTGTTCTCAAGATAGTGCGTGCTATCTTAGACACTTTTGGTTGAGATAATTTCTTCTTTGGTTGAGATAATTTCTCACCAGACACACACCAATATAGGAGTTACCTAAACTAACTCCTATCTTAGAGGAACAACCCAAGAGTTAGGCACAAATTCCTAACTTGGAATATTTAATTAATTAATTTATTTTTGGATTTATTATTGTTTTATGAGAGAGTCTAACAAGTACATTAAATATTTAATTTTTAATGAAAAACATATTTTTAAAGATTTTCATTCATGTTTCCAAACACAAAGCATTAGAATAATAGAGAGAAGACAACATATGATCAAAGTATGCTCATGAATATATCTATCATATCAAAAATGGCACCCAGTGCACTATCCAATACATGTAATATATAGAGATTAGAACAAAAACACATAACCAAGGAGGCTCTAAATGGCCTCTACAAGAAAACAATACAACTTTAGGACTACAAATCACTGATACATAATACTATCTAGTGATCACTAGTCACTACTGCTAGACAAGGCAACATCATTTGGCTCTGACTTTGAATCAAAGTCAGAGGGGGAAACCCATGGCTCCTCCTCCTCTTCATCAAGATATCCAACTACCACTGCAGAAGTAGTAGCGCTAGCACTAGCTGCATGTTGAGATAGATGAGCTATGCGCTTACGTCGTGGCTGAGTAAAGGAAGTGCCTGCAGCTGGAGGACTTGGGGATGGTACTAGTGGATTTGCATCTAGCGAACAGTCCCCACTGCATCCAACTCCATATCAACATCAGCATCAATATCCTCGTCAGGGTCAAACTTTGTTAGTTGAGTCTCCATTACCCAATTTGATGTTGGATCAATATCTTCCAACACAATGGGAAGTGTATCAGGTCTTTTGTTCGATAATTGGTTGTGTCTTAGCTGGAGGTTGTATTGGACAAAGACTAGATTATTTAACTGTTTTTATTCTAAACGGTTTCTCTTCTTCGTGTGAATCCTCTCAAAGACAGACTAATTGTGCTCACACCCAGAAGCACTGCGCGTTTGACTCGAAATTCAGATTCCAAACTTTTGCAATTGAGGACCCTAGCTACCAAATGCCTCCCACCAGTGTGCTGCAAAAACCATAGTTGTGTAATGAGTTAGTTCAACAAATTATATCCAACTTTCAAATTATAAACAATTTAACAAAATAAACATTTCAAAATTGAAATTGTTTACCTGGCTCATCTGCTTCCCTTGTAATCCTTGCTAGGTTTTTTCTAAAGGTACTTATGGCTCTACTGGAACAAGTGATTAGTCGGTGTATCTCCAGCTGCTCACTTTCATCAAGGACCATGTGCTCAAGGCACTCATACAATCCATCTTTCACTTCCCCTGTCAAATCTTCTCCCAGCTAAGCTTTATAATGATACCTTGGGTTTAGGAAATACCTAGCTACATGTATAGGACGATGAAGTTGATTATTTCATCTTTGATCAATGATCTCCCAAATAGGTCCATACTTAGCCATTCTATTCTTGTATTTTGCCTTTATTTCCTCCTTTGCCTGATCCATAGCCTCATAAATGAAACCCAAGCCAGTCTTTCCCCATCCACCAACTGCAACACCTTAACTAGTGGCTCAACAATTTTCACAATCTCTACTGCCATTTTCCAAAGTGTGTCATCATTAACTTTCTTTCTTACATGTTTGCCATCCTGTTTGCGGGCCCATTGACATCCATTCCATTCATCACTAGAAAACATCTTTTGCAAGTTTTTATGTTGGGAACACATATATTGCAATGTCAAAAAGTGAGTTGCAAATGTAGTGGTGGCAAGCCTAACAAGATCCTTTCCCCTTGTGTTTTTCCTCGTCAGGTTCAAAATCCATGAGTGATTGTAGATATACTTTGTTATGATTTTGGCATGCTCATGTTCTTGATCCAGTTTATTTTACCAACATCCTCAAGCATGAGGTCTATGCAATGTGCAACATATGTGGTCCAAAAGATGGTTTTGTGTTTTTCCTCTAACATTTTACCAACAAGAACATAGTTAGAAACATTATCTGTGATGGTCTGAACAACATTAGTCACGCCCACCTCTTCAACGACCTCATCCAAAAGCTGAAACAACAAGTGTGCATCTTTCACCTTATCAGATGCATCAACTGATTTTAGAAACATGGTTCCTTGTGGGCAAAAGATAAGAAAATCTATGATGGTACAATTCTTTTGATCAATCCATCCATTTGACATGATGGTACATCTTGTTTTCACCCATGAGCTTTTGAAATCTTTCAAATATTCCTCAATGGAAGTAGCCTCTTTGTGCAAAAGAGATCCCCTTAATTTATTCATACTAGGGCCTTTGAAGCCCTTACCAACAATAATGATGGCATCAAACATAGGTTAATAATACAGTGAACGGGCAACATTGAAGGGGATATCAACATCATACCACCATTTAGCTATGTAATCACAGGTAATTTCTCTCAATTCCCTCTTCCAGTGACCATGATCATCTAAAGTAGGTTGGATTTGACTTCGATTAACTTGAGGACCATGTGCACTATCAGAGGGAGAGGGTGAGAAACAACTCTTGCTACCACCCTTCTTTTTACCCTTACCCTTTTCTTGAAAAGACTCCAAAGAGGGAGGAATGAAGTGAAAGTGGTTGGATGCATTAGTACAAGGGATAAATGAAGAGCCCTCATAATCAAAATTGTGGTTGGCAACCATCATTTGTTTTAGACTCCTCTTCCTCCCTATTTCAGCCTATATTGCTTTTTTCCTAGCTTTGTCTTCCTCAAACTTTTCAAATTTTTCTAGCAACTCCTTTCTAATTTCCCCAATCTGCTCTAGTGGTGCTGCACATGGGACAATTTGGCCTTTAATACTAGCCAAGTGTTGTTTCAACCTGTGAATCCCCCCCCAACCTCTCCTAATTTTTTAATGACAAAATTTGCAATACATTTGATTGTCAATCATCTCAGCATATGCCCAAGCAATGTCTTTCACTCTAGGAGCCATTTTTTGATAATTGGAATTGGAAATGAAAGGGAAAAAGTAAAAAATGAAAAGAAAGAAAAAACAACACTTAATTTTTTTCTAGAAAATTTACTCGTTTCAATTTCCAGATCTGAAAAAAAGAAAGAAAAACAAGTGTAGATTTGAGAAGTGAAAAAAACATACCTGTAGCCTCCTCAATGCTGCTCCAGAAACCTCTTCAATGGCAAATGCTGCAAAAACCAACTCCTCAATGTTGCTCCAAAGATTGCCCAAGAACCTCCTCAATGCTGTTCCAAAAACCAACTCCAATTTCTCACAAACCCCTCACAAATGGTCACTCAAATGCAATGAGATAGCTGCTAGCAAATATGAGGGGGTTGGGTTGCCTTTATAGGTGCGGGAGAGGGGTAGAGGGGCTAGGAATTAGTTTAACCAAAAACATTTGATTTCAAGTCCGCCCAACCCGCCTTTTTTTTACGCCACCGATCCGACTGATCCGTTATCGAATTGGCCAAGTCGGTGACCAACTTGCCCGGTTTGGTAACAAACAGGGTGCCGAACCTGTTAATTTGCTGAGTCGGTCTGTGCAGGAGTATGGCTCAGTCAACCAGGATGAGTCTGAGTCAGACCGACCTGGTTTTAAAACATTACTATCTGCTACAGTCACACCCACTCCACCTAGCTCAAACTAAGCCTGAGTGAACTTTGAAAGATACGTAATGATGGGATCCCCTTTTCTCATCCATATACTTCTTAGCTTCTCCTTCAAGGAAAGCTTACTGACATCATTGGAACCTTGATACAAATCTAAGATGGATTTCCACATCTCATATGCTGTCTTCTTCCCATGGAGATGAGGGATAATATGGTCTTTGGCCCCCTCAAGAGTGATCCTCCTCACCTTGGTGTCATTCTTGTTATGTTGGATCAACTGTTGGGCATCTTGAGGTGGATTTATTTGATTTGCCACAAAGTCTAGCACCTCATTATCTTCCAACACCACTGAGATTCACTCTTTCCTTGAGCAGAAGTTCAAGGTTTCCTTTAAACTTTGATCTGCCCTTAGTCTGAGGACCACCATACTGCTATCCAAAGATATTGCTCTTCAAAACTATAGCTCAAGCCGTCTGCCTAATCTGTGCTCTTAACTGACTGATCAATTTGGTGTTGGTCTTTATGCTAATCTCTGTTCTGATAACATGCTAATTTTCCATGAAACTCTGCAACTAGTTAGATGAATGATTGAAAACTAAATCCAAATTTACTTTTGCCAAGATACAAAGTTTCTTAACAAATTAGAAGCAACAAAATAAAAACACCAGAGATAAAAACACATCACACAAATTGACATGTTTGTTTACCCAGGTAACCCAAAAGGGGAAACCTGCTATCTTTGTTGTGGTACTTTAGTGATTGTTCTTGAGCAATTGATTTGTTACAAAGAAATCTGTCTCCAAGAAAGCATTTTGCTTCTTGATAATCTCAGCTTATACAATTGATCTTGACCTGGCTTGATCATTGCTTAATATTGACCCTCTAGCACACAGTTGATCCCTTGTTGAACTAGCCCGACTCACCTTGCAAATCCCTGATCCTGCTTCTTGATCTTTGCACACTAGTAGCCCCTATTTCCTTGCACACTAGGTCCCTATTTCGTAACGCACAAGAGGCTCCTAAATCCTTGCGCAAATTTGCCCCTATTTCCTAGCGAGCAAGTCCCCATTTTCTTGCGCACTTGAGTCCCCTATTCTCTTGTGCACTTGTGACTTCCTATTCCTTAGGACACAAGCTCTCAATTCTGCACACACACAACCAAAGAATAATCTTACAAATTGGTGAACAAACTTGTAAATTCTTGTGCCTTCATCCTCCTCTTTATAGACCCAATTCAAGCATGCAAGGAGACCCAGTTTAAATTTAGAAGCTTGAGTTCTGATTGCGAGTTAACTGAGTGTTACTCTTTCTCTTTCCAGTCAACACTTGGAGTATCAACTCGTTCTTCCATTAATGAAGGCTAAAGATTAACTCGCTCTAATTGAACTTGTAAATGCCACCTCGTTTTGTAGTCAAACTGATGAAGACTCGACTTAATTGAGGCTCCAACTCTATGCATGCCATCTTGATGATTATTCAGGTAAATTGGAAATAAACTCATCCTAATTGGAGCTTAACTCCCGAGCTCGCATTCATACTGAGAGAGACAAATCAAGGTCTTCACCGGCTAAAGCACAAGCCAAAAGTTCTTTACTCGCTAGATTTTCAACAAGAATAGTGTTTCCCATGCTTTTATCCCTTTATAATACATTCGATGCAAAAAAATTCAGCCTTAGCATTCAACAACTAAAGTCCAAATATATTATATCTCACAAGATAAATCTCTTGCTTGCATTACCTGCAAGATCTTTGACAATGCTCATGGGGAAACTCTCCAAATCTAACCTTGCCAATGAATGAAAGAGCTAATCTTTAAATAGAGTAAACTCCATCCATTTCACAAATAAACAAGCAATTGTTCCCCTAGATTCATTAATTCTCCAAGTAAAACAATTATATAATCTTTTTTCCCCTATCCAACTCATGAGTCAAGTCAAACAATAATACAATAATGAGTCGTTAGTTGTATGTAGCAAGTTCCAACAAGATAGGCTTATGCAATGTGCCAATTGTCCTCCTCATGTACAAAACTCTAGCTTTGAGATGACCACTCTTTGACTAAGGAAAAGATGTTTCATGCCATGTGTTTGGCCTTCATGTGGAGCACTTGTCAAGATAATGCACCATAATCACCTCTGAAACAGAAAAAGATAATATAAATGCCAAGTTCATGAGGAAGAGCTCTCTCCAAGATCAGTGAATGAATTCCAAGTGCACAAGTCTCATGATGTATGCATTCTCCTAAGTAACCCCTTTTGTGATGCAAAACAAGCTCATGAAGAGGTATGCTCTAGGAAAGAGTGCCATGATAACCCCTTTGACCAAGTCAATATCATGAAGAAGCGATCACAAGGAGTGCGCCTTAGATAATTGTGCAAAGTAGTTAAGCTCTCATGATAAATGTGCTAGATGTATCAAGAGGAAGGGAGCGCTCCAATATTCAAGTGATTTATCATAAATGAAAACCAACTAGATGCCAAAAACAATCGAGGAGGCTAGGGCACTCTCTCCAATGAACCAATAGAATCCAACAAGAAGGGATGACCCCATCACTTGGAAATAACATAATGATAGAAATGTGATGATGCCTCCACATGTGTGCCAACAAGGTAAATGCTCCAGCAAACCACAATCTAACCATATAAATGAACTCATAAAGTGTGAACTCAAGCCAAATGAGCCAAGTCACTCATGCACAAGCCACTTAGAGGTCAAAATACTCCCTGAATAGTTGTTAAAAGGGAGCACTCCGTCAAAAGGGTTATATCAATAACAAATAAAGTGTAATGTGTGTAAAACCCACCTAAGCTAGGGAGCTCACATAAGGAAGCTCCAACCAGATTAACCATGCCAATTGGACCAATAGATTTTGTTGGAACAATGTGAAAAGGGGGTAAACATAAGAAAAAGGGGACCATGTGGGACTCCCCCTCCTAGAGTTATTAATAATATAACATAAAGATGCTAAATCACTAGGATACTCATCACCACTATCCAACCCCTTGAGTGACTAGAACCATCATACATGAACCAAGGTGTAGCATTCTCTAGTTAAGATGAACAATTATAACAAGAGGGTGATCCATAAATCATCAAGCATGATCATGAAACAAGGAGAAGTGAATTAGCTCAACTAGTAAAAGCATCATCTCCTGATAAAGAATGAAGTGTGTACCCCAAGCCATCAAAAACTACATGTTACCACACTGCAAATAATATCTTGTGATGAATTTCGAGTCACCCTCATACAATACGAGGGGTAACAAACATCATCCTTGTCAATTAGATGCCGTGTAGTAAAAATTACCTTTCATTTGTCTACAATTTCAATATTTGAATTTTGGAGTGAATGTGAGAAGAAAGTTGAAGACATCTTGAACTTGTTTCATACATATAAGTTTGCATTGCAGATAGATGTTTGTTTTCCATGTGATAACTAAGGGAGGGTATTAGAGTTATTATAATGGTCATATGCTAATTATGGTTAAGTTGTATTTTAGGTCAATAAAATGACTTATATTAATAAAGTCACGTTTCATTAGCGTAGCGCAACCATTTACTTAGTTTCTAAGTATGAGAATACGAACAATCAATCACTCCATTTACCCACATAAAATATGTGATTTAGAATATGAAGTATGCTATTTGAATTGTTCTTGCTCTCATTGTTGGTGTACTTGTTTTATGCAATTGTTGTATGTGTCTATTGATAGCCTTATTCATGAGATTTACTCTAAATGCAAGGTGATGTTATTTGAAACCTATGTTGATTGTTGGGTCTAATCATGTGGTCTCATATTAATGCAATCTATGTTTTGGGATATTATTTAACTAGTGTATTACTACTCTCATAATATCAATTGTAGTCGTTGGGGCCCCATTCGCTAAGATGGGTCAAAAGAATGATGTGATTAATACGAAAGGACTAGGAGATCTTCAAATTGCTTGAAGCCTAAAGGCTACCATGATGTTTTTGCTTATTTTTGGATTTGTTTTTTGTTAGCTTCACGATATGAAAGTATGAGTGGAATGAGTAAAAAAATTAGAACATGTCAAGGCATTTTAACGTTTGCATTAATTGTGAATTGCGACTTTGCATTTCTATTGCTTAGATGGATATTATGGGAAATAATTAGTTTTAACATACCTTTGATAGGATTGGGACTCAATTGATTTAATGGTGCACCAGATATATGCACAAGGTTTTGTCTTCACAATTTAAATAAAGTTCTCCATCTTCGTTATTGGCAGATGTTTCAAAGCTTGGAAATTCAACTCGGATCAATGAGCGTTGCTTGGAATTACAAAAGAATAAAAAATGCAAAAGATCTACGAGCAAGGTGGTCGCAGTGTGCCTTTTTTATAATATACTAGCCCATTGTAGGCCTTTTCCTATCATAATGCCAAGTCTTACAACTATGTGAATCTTTATATAATTTCAAGGCTACTTTTTTTGATATATTTACTAAAGATTAACTTGATTAAGTGATTGGCTGCATGACATTTCTTTCAATAGGAGAAGTTTTTTCTATTAAAATGGCTTTTTGCCCTAAAATATGTGAAAATTTCAAGACTGAAATCCTATTGCAACAACCAGAATTTATTTTTCTAATTGCTAATTATTTAACAATTTATTTGCTACGACAAGTATCAAATAAATCACACTGCAACCTTCACAAATAAAATACCACGGAAATAATATCGCTAGAAATTGAGAAAATACTAGCACACGCAATAAAATTGACACCGTTATTTTTGGACAATTGTGCCCAGAAAAACACAGCTAGGGAAAACTAGTGCAACTGTGAGGGTTTTTTATTATTATGCAACAGTGAAATTCTGAGTACAATCTATGGATGCTCAATTGGCAATCAAATAGTAAGAAAATATGGGCAAAATTATCTGAGAAAAATACCCTTCTTCCAGAAGCAATCCCGACACAACTTCTCTTCAGAAACTCGTCCTCCTGGACCCTTTGTGTCAGCCTATGTGTTGCTTTGCGCAAACCCCATGATGTCTAGCCTTTGAATTGCCTCTGATGAAGTCTTTCTCCCTGTCTCTGCTGAGGAAATTGCTTCTCCGACACTCTAGACCCTCTGCCTAGCCTTTGGAACTGAAAATGAATTTCTCTCTAGCTAGATCGAATTGCTTCTCTGAAGCAACTATGTAGTCCTCTACGCTGCCTCACTGGGAATAACTTGTGCCCTTGCTGCTGCCTCTCCGGATCTGGAAAACTTCCTCTGGATCACTCTCTTTGCCCTTCATTGTCTCTGCTTCAATTTCTGGCTCTTTGACAACTGCTACTGCTCCCTAGAAATCGATATGCCAAGAAAATCGAACTGCTGGTGTCTTCTCCAAGTACCCATCGATCCCTTATTATATCTTCCTGTTGGGAACGAGTAAGATTAAATCTTAATTGATGGCTTAGATTGTTTTTGGATCAATCCGTGTGAGTTTCTAGATAATTCTCACCTTGACTTAATTAATTTTGATTAATTAACCAAATTTCCTAAGTTTAGACCGAGGAAACATTAAAAAATAGGTTAATAATCTAATTAAGTCATCTCTAGGGGGGATTTCCAGAAATGATTTCTGGGTTTTGGAGATCTCATGTATTACCCTCTCCACCAAATTTCGTGGCTAGAACACATTCGATGCTACAAAAACTAACGTTCCCTCTTAAGGAGGACCGTGTTCTCTCTAGTGCTGCACATACTGCCACAACACTTTGTCTCTGTATCACCTTTTGTCACACTGCTGATGTTTGGCTGCTACTGCACACCAACTACTGCGCAACTCTGAAGCTGCATATGTGCTGCTGCTGACACTGCAACCAACTCTGCATCTGCATTGCAACTGCCTCTCATTTGCTGCTGTTGCAATTGCAACTACAGCAACGGAGAAGCATTCGAAATACTGAATCAATTGTGTTCAGTATGATGCCGCTGTCTCACAAGTCTCCAACTGCTACTAGCATCTGCACTATCACTGAAGAATTTGTGCTGCTGCCAACTCTGCACTGAGCCATCTGCTCTGTTGTTAACATTGCATTGTGCTCATCTATGTTTGACTACTACTAGTCTGCAACTATCACTCTGGCACTCACTGCATCAACTGCCACTGATCCATCCTGCTATTGAATACTCTGGGCCCTCGTAGCCAGGTAATGATCGGGTGGACTCCTCAAGGACCCTGCCCAGATCTCTATAGCTCTCTGGAGCTATAACTCCAAGTCACCCCACCTCACTCCTGGAGGTATGGCTGCCATCATCGTGAAGTCTTCCTCCAACCTGGAGGAAAGCCTGTCTATCTCAGCATGTGCTGTCGCCTAGCCCTGCTTCTCCTGCTTGTCCTTCTTCCTGAGAGGACACTAGGTATTGTAGTGGCCAAACTCGCCACACATGAAGCAATTGACCTTAGATAGGTCCTTATTCTTCTTCTTCTACTCCCCTTGCCCCTGACTGGGACCCTTTGATGCGAGGGCCACATTCTCCTCCTCCTTCACACCCTTCAATCTGTTGCTACTGCTACCACAGATGGAGCTCTTTAGAAGAGCTCGCCTCAACTCCTTCTACTGTAAGTTAGCCCACATTCTGTCCCATCTTGGTAGTGTATCTCTGCCCAATATACTTTGGACAAAGACTTGCCAAAGTATCTAGTGCCAACCATACTAACTTTGAAGGTTGAGGTGCTGCCCCAACAACTGCAAGCTGGTCTCGGACCTCCTAAATCCTGGTGAGAAAAGGATTTATGCCTTCCCCCTTCTGCATCCTGATGCATCTCAACTTTTCTTCCAGGAACATCTTCTGTTGCTCGGAAGTACCCTAGTATAGCGTGGAGAGAGCATCCCACATTTATTTGGCTGTTCCCTTGGCTGCTATATGTGAGACTATATGATCCCGGACCCCATCTAGGATCAACCGCTTCGCCTTCGTCATTTCCTTCCTGTACTCCTTTAGTTGATCTGCATCGGGGAACTGCCACCACGTTATCTATGTAGGATTTCAAGCCATATTCATCTAGAAGGAAGGACATCCTAGCCTTCCAGATGACATAGTTGGAAGTTCCATCTAACCTATCTTGATCTCTAAGCCCAACATTGGTCATCTTAGAAACTGTCGAAAACTCCCTCTTTCCCTTTGCTCGGCTACAACTTTGCTACTCGCACTCCCTCCAAGAATGCAAAAATCTGCTAGCTACTACTGCCAATCTGCCTAGAAAATTCGAACTTCTGAGATTTGAAGTTCCTTGAGAGAAATTTTCCGTCGGCTGTGTGTGCTTTTCTCTTCCACCTGATGCAGATTCTACTACTGCAAAACCCTCTGCATCCAACCAAAAATTTGCTCAGCGAAATATGAGCTGTTGATGCTCCCTCTGACTATTGGAATCACCATCTCTGGCAATTGACTTTTTTGCAACCCTGCAACTGAAAATCGAATTTCTGCCCCAACAGTTCAGCCTGCCTGTCTAAGCAGTGCGTTGCCTCTAAGAATTTTGGCTTGCTGCTCCCTCTGAGCAATAAAATTCTTTGCTTCGCTTTTGAGCTTCTCAACTAATCACTCACGCTATGATACCATGTGAAAATTTCAAGACATAAATCCTATTGCAACAACTGTAATTTTTTATTTATTGTTAATTATTTAACAATTTATTTGCTATGACAAATATCAAATAAATCACATTGCGACCTTCACAAATAAAACACTGCGAAAATAATGGCGCTGGAAATTGAGAAAATACTAGCACACATACAATAAAATTAACACCATTATTTTTGGACAATTGTCCCTGGAAAAACCCAGCTTGGGAAAACCGGTGCAATAGTGAGGGTTTTTTATTATTATGCAGCAGTGAAATTATGAGTACAATCTATGGATGCTCAATTGGTAATCCAAACTACAAGAAAATATCGGCAAAATTATATGAGGGAATTAACAGTCTTCCACAAGCAATCTTGACACAACTTCTCTTCAGAAAATCGTCCTCCTAGATCCTTTGCATTAGTCTCTGCGCTGACCCTATGATGTCTAGCCTACGAACTGCCTCTGATGAAGTCGTTTTGCCTTTCTCTGCTGAGGAAATCGCTTCTCCACACTCTGGACCCTTTGTCCGGCCTTTGGAACTGAAAACGAATTTCTCTCCAGCTAGATCGAATTGATTCTTTGAAGCAACTGCGCAGTCCTCTGCGTTGCCTCACCGGGAATAACTCGGCCCCTTGCTGCTGCCTCTCCGGATCTGGAAAACTTCCTTCGGATCACTGTCTCTGCTCGTCACTGTTTCTGCTTCAATTTTTGGCTCTTTGGCAACTACTGCTCTCTAGAAATCAATCTGCTAAGGAAATCGAACTGCTTGTGTGTTTTCTCCAAGTACCCATCGATCCCTTCTTATATCTTCTTGTTGGGACTCCAATGACCAAAATTAAATCTTAATCGATGGCTGAGATCATTTCTGGATCGATTCGTGTGAGTTTCTGGGGAATTCTCACCTTGACTTAATTAATTAACCAATTTTCCTAATTCTAGACTTAGGAAACATTAAAACTAGGTTTTGGAGATCTCATGTATTCTAGCCTCTCCACCAAATTTTGTGGCTAGAATACATCTGATGCCACAAAAACTAACAAAATATACATCATTTGCAGTGATCACTAAAGGATTTGCCCTTGTATTAACATCACCCAAAAAATGTCTTTTGGATTGTCAATTTCTGTCCATCCTACTAGACATGAATGTTGAAAGAAGTTATCATTGATGTCAAAGACCGTCCAAATGAAAGAGAAAGTTACATATTCAAATAACGCATTTTGAAATATTGTTTTTGGATTTTTGATGCCCCATTTGGATACCCTATATTTGAATGCATTTTTACTCCATTTACCCAGCTCAAATGGATGCATAGCATATATTGTTGGAAAGCTTATTTCGAGACCTTTCCAATGGTATATGGCACTCCCTCTAACTCTTCACGGTTGAGGAGAAATGATTTTTCGATTATTCACTATACATTTTGCGAGTTGCACAAGCCCGTCCAACCAGTGGACAAGTCAGCCTAGCCAGGGACAAGTCGGCCCAATCTAGACCCCGAATGCACTAGAAATCATAAGGCAAAATCCTCATGCAATTTTTTCATTTGAATATAGTTTATACAAAATATTGAAATTCTTGATAGTACACTACCACTACATTGAACTTTGATAACAACAAGTTCAAAAATAAATAAACAACAAAGAGATATAGGATTGGGGACACTTGCATACCCAAGAATGCGATGCACTTGCAATTCCTTAAAAGATGGAGGGAGACATTTCCAAATGACACATTGAAATGGGTAACAATATTTTATTTATTACTAATAGAATGTTGATACAATAGAGAGGAGGAACCTTTTTTATACAAAAGATGGACTAAAACCCCTATTTGTGGTCAAAATTATTAGCAACTAAGCTTTAATTATAAACACAATATTTATTTATTTTATTGAAATAATGGTAATATTTACTTGTCTTTTCAATTGATTGCACTCATTAATTGTATCATTAAGTTATGGCTAAGAGCTAATCTAGTCAACATTACTTTACATTTCTTTAGGTAAGCATCTATGTGGGTGAATAACCCCCCAATGGAGGGAGACAACCCATCTCATGAATTTTTTTTCCCCTGGAAAAATCGTAATCTTTTCATTAATTGGAAAAAATTACATGTTGTAGATGCGTATAGCATATGCTGCATATTTTCTCAATAGCAGTATCAGTAGCTTTCTGTACATTTTCAAAAATGAGCAAATATTACATCTCTGGGATGTTCTGTATAGTCATATATGTGCCACGCAGGGCTATCAGTAGAGTTCCTTTATGTGCTATATACAAACAGTTCAAAATTTAAATCCGGATAAAAAAACATGTGATTCATGGGCTATCTGCCTTTTGATACCGAGCATCTATGTAAGGGCGGTGGTAGTAATGATATGCATTGTCCCCCCGCTGCTCGTGTATCATCCACTCTCCTCCAGGGAGTGCCGTGGCCTCCTTGGAAAGTTGGTCGGCACTGTTGTTATGTTCCCTATAAATGTGTTGGCATGATATGTCAGTAAATTTTGCCTTCAAGATATTAATTTCATCCAAAATGCTTCTGAGTGTGTGTATATGGCATGTGGTGATATTGTTGAACCAATCCATGATTATTTTAGAGTCTCCATATATGTTCAGATGCAAACAGTCATGATTTATTGCAAAATGAAGAAGATGGCGGAGGGTGATGAGCTTGCAAAATTATTTGAGCCAGCGCCAAGGCCAAGCTTTGCTTTGTAGATATGCTGTGGATTTTTATATAGGAGAAAACCACCCCCACAGCCTTGTGGTTGTGCGGCACCATCGAAAAATGCCCATGGCTGATTTTGATCAATATGGGGAGGATCATGCGGTCGACGGGTCTTAGGTTGCACAGGATCGGGGGTTTCATTATAAACAGCAATAATCTTGGCAGTGAGCTGTGGCCAGTTGATTTCCTTGTCTTCAAACGTCAATCGGTTCCGGGCAAGCCAATAGAACCAGCATATGATGATTGGCAGGCTCTGTAGTTTTGAGTTGCGGTGTTGATTGAACCATTGCTCCCATACCTGGTTTATATCCGCACCCTCCCATCTTCCCGTGAATTGTATGTGCGCGGATATGGACTGCCAAATGTGCATCAAGGAAGGGCAACTAAGGAAGAGGTGTACGCTGGATTCAACTGCCTGTTTACAAATGATGCACCAGGATGGCCCATGTACCGCGCGGCGCATAAGATATTCACCTGTGGGTACAATTCCTTTCAGGATACACCAGAAAAATAACTTTTGTCTAGGAGGGGCCGTGAGCTTCCAGATAGAGTTCCACCAAAAGGAGATGTGATCCGGAATCTTGTGTGAGATAAGATAGAGATATCCATCTTTTGGAGTGTAGGAACCATGCTTAGATGGGTGCCATATGAGCTCATCCTGACCCTGTTTGATTCTGATGTGAGCTTTAGAAAGAGCAGTAGTGTAATTTCTCCAATTTTGGTGCCACTGTGGAGGTATGTTGATCTGTTCCGCGGATTTCCAACACTGTTTAAATATGGTGGCGTTTTGCTGATCTGCAATGTCAGCAATGAATGTGATCCCCTGAGTGTGTAGGTGCTGAATGAGCTCGTCCGGAAGGATGTGTCTGCCCCCACAATCATTCCAGGGATCCAGCCCAACCCTGACCTGTGTGCCATCATTGATTCTCCATGTCAAATTATCCCGGATGAGTGGAATGGCATGTAAAAGTGCTTTCCAGACAGAGGAGATCCCTAATTTTTGCCAAGAGGGGAGACGAATCCAATCCATGATCTGTAGTGGCCATATGTATTTATGGTATACCATATGGGTCCACAGATTTTCACCTGTGATAAGAGTCCATCCCATCTTTGCAGCCAATGCCTGGGCAAATGATAGGAGATCCTTTAGTCCCCATCCTCCCCATTTCTTGGGAATGGCAATTCTTTTCCATCCAATCCATGCAAAAATGCGCTTCTCAGTTGCCCCATTCCATAGATATCTGTTGCATGTTTGCTGTAGTCTGGATAGGATGCTGCGAGGGATCCATGCCAAGGCCATCCAGAAGACCGGAGTGGCTTCTAAAACCGCCTTTATCAGGACCAGCCTTCCTGCTCGAGAGAGATAACGGTGGCTCCAAATGTTTATCCTCTTTTCCAACTTGGCAACCAGCCAGATCCAATCCGCTATTTTGGGACTGATAGGTTTGATCCAAAATCCCAGATACTTTAGACCCTGATCTAGGGGGTGAATGCCATATGGAAATAGCTAATGTGCCAAGTGAGATTCATTTACTGAAGTTCTGGCGAGGATGATAGAAGATTTTGAGTGGTTTGCCAGCATCCCAGTGGCAGATGAAAAGAGAGAGATGATCTTTGAGAATGTGCGCGAGTCTTGGATGCTACCATTTAAAAAGATCATGACATCATCCACGAATAGTAGATGTGTAAGGAACCAATCATCAGATATTTTGAGGCCGCTGAAGTCTCCAATCCTCTTGACAGATTCTATGAGGTGGCTGAGACTGTCCATGACAATGAGGAAAAGGAGAGGAGATAGGGGACATCCCTGACGAAGGCCCTGTTCAGAGTGGAAGAAGGGAGTGGCTGACCCATTAATCAGCACGCTGAAAGATGGGGTGGAGATACAAGCCATAATCCAAGTAATGAACTGATGAGGGAATCCCAAATGAATGAGGAGCATTTTGATATATAACCAGCTGACCCTATCGAAAGCTTTTGCCAAATCAATTTTTAGGATGATAGCTTTTTGCTGTTTGGTCCAAATGGAATGGAAGGCTTCCTGTGCTACCCCGATGGCTTCATGAATCTGACGATTCTCCAAGAAGGCGAATTGTTGAGGAGCAATATGTCGGGAGAGGATGGGGCGCATGCGGTTTGCAATGATTTTAGCGATAATCTTATATACGACATTGCAGAGGGAGATGGGACGGTATTCATCAAATGAGGAGGGGGAGTCTGTCTTGGGGATCAGGGCTATAAAGGTGGAGTTGATGGCATTATGCATGGAGCCCGACACTCTGCATTCCTCTACCACCTGAAGGAGATCCATCTTGATCATCTCATAGAAAGCAATATAGAACTCGATGGTCCATCCATCCGGACCAGGGCTGCGCTCCTTTTTGAACCACTTGAGAGTGGCTTCGAGCTCTTTTGGGGATACAGGATCAAAAAGACTTTCAGCTTCCTCAGCATTGACAAACCTGGGAAAATGACCAGCGATGTTGATGATATCAGCAAGGTTGGAGCCCGGGGGTTGTTTGTAGAGATTCCTAAAATGAGTAGTTCCCAACTGTGATAGTTTATGGAAGCTGTCTGCCACCCCCCCCTCAGGCATAGGAAGATTCCAGATGGTGTTACTGACTTTCCTTCCTTTGGCATAATTATGAAAGAAGCGTGAATTGTCATCCCCTGCCTTTAGCCAGATTGCTCTACTGCGTAGGCGAGTAGATTCTTCCCTCTCCTTAAGTATCTTGTGTTTCTGATTCTCTAGCTCCACCAGGTGTGCCTTGTCTGTCGCAGATATGAATCCCAGCCCTCTATCATCGGTGAGAGTGGAGAGTTCCTCTTCTATACGGATGAGATCAGAGGCCTCCTGTTTGTGTTTGTTCCTTGCCCATTCGATTGACAACTTCTTGAGCTGTAGTAGGTTCGCACAGAATCCCTTAGCCAGAGAGTCAGCTCGGTCTATCGGATGTGTGGGCCAGAAATCTGATACAAGTTTAATATACGCAGGGTCCTGTAGCCACCCATGGTTGAATTTAAATGGAGCCTTTGGCTTTAGATTTGGACCATTTATTTCTAAGTAGATGGGTAGGTGGTCAGATATACCCCCATTTCCAACCCATTGCCTGTAGTAATGTAGTCTCTGAAGTAATGGCCCCTTCATCAGGAATCGATCAAGTCTGCGCGCAAGGGCAGCGTCTCCAATCCTTCTGTTCCTCCAGGTGGGCAGAGGCTTGATCATGGGGACATCACTCAAATCATGCCTATCCAATAGGTCTGTCATGAAGGCAGATAATGGATCGATTTGTGCCGAGGCTCCCCAAGATTTCCCATAACCAATGGAAAAGTTTAGGTCCCCCCCAATAACTAGATGGTCAACAGAAAGGATGGATAACCTCAAGAGGTTATACCAGAAGATTTCGCGATGCTGGCATGGTCCATATATGTTGATAAATCTTAGGGGGATCCCCAAGTCCGCAGAGTAAAGATCAACCCCCAAGAAGCCAGGTCCACCCCAGGTACCATGTGCTTTAATGGTGACAGGATTGAAGCCAATAGCTAAACCACCTGATCGACCGGATGCATCCAAAGCTGTAAACTGCCAGCTGGGAAGGATAGATGAAAGTGCTGCTGTGATGAAATCTGCAGGCCCGAGAGTTTCTTGCAGCATTATAATGTCTATAGGAGAGGCTTCAATCATCCTCTTGAGGGCTAGTTTCTTTGAGGCACTAGCCAGGCCTCTGCAGTTGAATGAGAGACACTTCATGGGGGAAAAAGCCCCGGGGTATTCTTCGCTCTAAGAACCCCATCTATGGTGGATTGCCTTCCAGTGGCCACCTCTGCCCCAGCTCTCCGAATTGCCTTTTTAAGATCTGATTTCCTCCCTCGGGTGGGAATGGAGGATGACCCCGGTGTGATGATCCCCAAACCCAAATGGGTGGAGTGAGTACCCAGAGCGTGTTGTTGAGATTGCAGGAAGTATGGGTGGCTAGAGCCCCTGGGCGAAGAGAGGGAAGATGAAGGAGATGTAGAAGTGGTGGGGAGCGAGGTAGTGATAACAGAGGCAGCAGTAGATGATTGTGGAATTGAACAAACAACAGCCGATAATGATGGAGCAGATAATGTAGATGAAGAGAAAATTGACATTGGAGGAGATAGGGAGTTGGCCGGATATCCCTCTGGTGCAGTGGTTGTTGCCGACCTTGACCTGGTAATAGGAGCAGAAGGACGCCCAATTGAGATGCCCTGGACCGGTGCAGCAGATGTGATAGGGGTACTGGTCGATGGAATAGGCAGTGAAACCGGTGCTGCAGTCCTCTGGATGGGAGTGGCGTCCACAGAATCAGCGCATCTTTGATTGAGCGGGCAATCCTTGAATACATGCCCAACCCGGTGACAACGACGGCATCTGAAGGGCACACCTTCATAATCAAGGATCTGGATGCGAGTATATCTCCCCCAATGTAATGTGATCTTTTCTTCCAGACCCTCCCTGGTGTCCAAGTGTACTAGAATCCGTGCTAGGGTTCGGTTCCTGGACTCGACGAATGTGCGATCGTAGTCGAGGTAGGTCCCCAACGCGTTGCCAATGCGGATGAAGGTCTCTTCATTCCAGTACTGCAGAGGTAAACCTGGCAGCCTAACCCAGAGAGGTCCCGCACCTAACTGTTCTCTCTCCAGGTCGAACAGGGGGCTCCAACGTTTTAGCAATACAGACGCCCTCTCGATATGCCAAAACTTTGCAAGAACCAGATCCGTATAATCTTCCTTCGCGAAGTGTAGCGAGAACCAGCCGCGAGAGAGCACCTGAACTTCCGGGAGGTCCATTAAGATCCCACCCCATATTTCTTTAACCCATTGGGTTAACCTGGTGGCAGAGTAGGCACGGCCACGAACGTGTCCCACCAAAATAGAATTGGCCATGGCAGCAGTCTCCGAGATAGTAGTAGCTTCACTGAACCAAATGGCAATGTCCTTCGATGTGGATTTAACACATTTGATTCTCTTTTTCCCGGATCTAGGCGCAGAAGGGTGATTAAGCAGAGGATCAGGGAGGCTTTCCGGCGGATCCCGAGTGTTGCCAACATTCACCGCTGGGGTTTCAAAGCATCCAGAAGGAGTGCTCAGAAGGGCAGATATGCCCGCAGAGGATGGGTGAGTATGAGGAATAGGGGGCGTCACCCGATTAGACGAGGAGGGGGGACATGATTCGAACGGCGGCGATGGAGGAATGACAGTGGAATGGAAACGAGGAGAGCCCGACGATAGAGGGGGGAGATCCAAACCAGGTGCGTCAGTGTTGATCGTGCCTTCAGGGGTACCCATAGGGGGAGGAGCCGGGATGGAGACCGATGGGAAGGAGATCGATCCAGGAAAGGGGTTATCCGGTGCCTCAGACCGCGGAGCGAAGACGGGTTGGGCAGGGAATATCTGAGTCGGAGTAAGGTCCTCAGTGAAGTCGAGAGCCTCCTCTATATCCATGACTTCATTAACCGTCTTTGTTCGTTCACGATCTCTGCCCGAACTGCCAACCGCCGTGTGCCTCTGTTCGCCGATTGCCAACCTGTTCGTTCAGTCCTCCGACCGAACCTTCGTTGATCGTTCGCCCGGTCACTGAACGACCCGACCCGAACCCATCTCATGAATTGTGTATTAATACATTACTATTATATATGTAAATAATAAATATAAAAATGAATAAATAAATAAACAAATTTACAATGAAAGTAATATTTAGATAAGATATAATAAGTAATAATAATTAGACAACACAATTTTGATGAAAAAGTAACAAGGCATTTTGGGGCCTTCATTGTAAAAGGCAAAACCAATTTTTCATATATATATATATATTCAATCATTCTAGCAACCATTCTAGCAACACAACCAAATGCACACAATGCATATTGAAACCCATAATCCACATCCTTTGAGCTCAACCACACCATATGCCACTAGCTAAGGCAGAGATACCACCTATAGGAGATGAAGAGGCCATTCAAAAGCGAATTAGCAAAATAAGCACTTGAATTTGATTGTGTGGAATGAACAATTGCCATTGTTTCATTAGTATAGGCATAGGCATAAGCATAAATGGGTGAAGGACGATCAACATCAAAGCACACAACATAGTACATAGCAAAGGTAGAAATATTTTCAAAGCCAATTGATGACCTAGTTTCAATTTCACTTGTTATATTATATAGATAAATAATAAATATAAAAGCAATAAATAAATAAACGATTTTACAATGAAAGTAGTATTAAGACAAGGCATAATAAGTAATAATAATTAAAGGGCATAATCCTTCATCGAAAGGTCTAAAGGCAACTTGGGGCCTTCTTTTAAAAGGCATCATCAACTATATATATATATATATATGATAAGGCGGTTTGATACTCAAGATTTTTGGTGTTTGTCGCACTACAAGATCAACATTGTATCTCTTTCCTTTGTTTGATATCCTATCTATCTCGTGTTGGTACTGTTTAGAGCTATTAATTCCAGAAGTCTTTAGCAGGAAAAGTGGTAAGTTATATACATAGAAGGAGAAAGTAAAAGAAAAGATGCTGAATGATCTAGCGATCATTCTGATAGGAACCAATCATGTCCATAAAATGACGATGATAGTAATTGTAGAAACTGTCGCCCCTGTATTCCTGTATCTGCCATTGACCTCTGTTAAACTGTGCTGCCTCTTTGGATAAACGATCAACGATCTCATTTCTTTCCCTGTATATATGTGAGCATGCAAATGAGTCAAATTGGGACTTTAGAGAAAGGATATCAGTCAAAATATCTCTAAGTGTGTGCAAGTGACAGTGATTAACTTTATTTTTCCAGTTAATAATGAGCTGTGAGTCTTTGAATATTTGAAGTTGTTGGCAATTTTGTTCTTTTGCAAAAAGGAGAAGGTATTTTAGACTGCTCAATTTCGCATAGTTGTTAGTGCCTTTGCCAAGGCCGACCTTGATTCTATAAGACACTATATTATCCATATGCAGCACCGCCTCTCCACCACAGCCTTCAGCTTGTGCTGAGCCGTCAAAAAAACCCCAGGGGGAGTTTATGTCTATGGATTCCTAGGTAATGATCTTAGGGAATCAGATGTCCTGGTCCTCCGGGAGCGAATTGTATAAAGCCAACAACGAAATACTGGAGGAGTCCCAATCTATTTTGGCATTCTTGAAAATGGATTTGTTCCTGTTAAGCCAGATTCTCGAGCAAATTAGCAGTGGAAGGCATCTAGTTTTCTGAGAGTTGGCTTTTATCCACCATCTTTGCTAAGCCTCTTCAATATCTTGTCCCGAGTCCCGACCAATCAATATGTAGATTTACTAAAGTGAGGATCCTTTGCCAGAAGGCTTTTGAGACAGAACAAGTAAAGAAGAGATGAGAAGTATCTTCCTCCTGCATTCTACACAGACAACATCTAAAAGGCTCGCAGTTTGCACGACGCCTCAGCGTTAGTTCAGTGGGAACCTTGTCTGTTAAAATGCACCACATGAAAAGCCTAGATTTGGGAGGGGCCTTTGATTTCCAGATATGACTTCACCACCAAGAGAAATCACATGTGTGTCTCACTGCCATTGTATAAGCATAACCTGATTTGGGGGAGTATTTGCCTTGGGGATCCAATGCCCAGATAAGGACATCTTGATTGTCGTTTATACGCACATTGGCCTCCTCTAATGAGCCTATGAATCTCTGCCAATCATCGACCCAAACTGTCAAAATGTTGAGTGTTATGTGGTCCTTCTAGGTCTGGTTTTGCCACCTGTCTTGAATATCATCTGCTGTATGTGATAAGTGGGTGATGCCTGAGTCTTGAAGGAAATTGCAAAGAGGATAGGGGGGAATATGGTCATTCCCACATCCACTCCACGCGTCCAAACCAATCCTCACTTGAACTCCATTGCCAACTTTCCAAGCCAGACCATGCTTGATCAGAGAGATAGACTGAGATAATGCTTTCCAAATTATGGAGGATCCAACCGTAGGAACTGAAGGTCTACGGATCCATTCTAGAATTGAGAGCGGATATATGTACTTATGATAAGTGATTTCCTGCCAAAGACTTCTGGAATTAATAAGTTGCTAGCCCAGTTTTGCAGCCAAAGCCTCAGCGAATAAATGCAAATTTTTTATGCCCCAACGCCCCAGTTTTTTGGGTTTCTCAATGCTGTCCCAATGGACCCAAGCAAGGTTCTCCCTGGAATTTGTCCGCGCCAAAGGAAGCGACAACATAATTGTTGAATTCTTTTTAAAATGCCTTTGGGAATCCAGGCCAGTGACATCCAGTAAACTGGAATAGCTTGTAGGACCGACTTGAGGAGAGTTAACCTACCTGCTCTAGAAAGCTGTCTCTATTGCCAAATATTGATTCTGCTTTCAATCTTGGCTATAAGCCAAGTCCAAACTGCTATGCGATAACCATTTGGTTTTAATCTGAAACCCAAATATTTAAGACCATCATCCAGATCTTGACGCTCATATTCAAAAAATTGGTTAGCTAATCTTGCTTCATTCAGCGGGCAGGAAAATATGATAATAGTTGATTTTGCAATATTTCCCTGCATGCTTGTAGCTATACAAAAAAGATCTAGAATAGCCTTGAAAGCATACGAGTCTTGAAATGATCCATTTAAAAAAATCAGAACATCGTCAACAAATAAAAGATGGGTTATAGAGGACATATTTGAGAGCCTGACTCCAGCCAAAGAGCCTTCCTCTCTGCGTTTTGTTATCAGTCTGCTGAAGCCTTCCAAGATTAGGAGAAAGAGTAGCGAGGAGAGAGGACATCCCTGCCTAAGGCCTCGTTCCGCATGAAAGAAAGCCGAAGCCGCTCCATTGATGAGAATACTAAAGGAGACTGAAGTAAGACAACCCATGATCCAATTGATGAAAGCAAAGGGGAAGCCAATGTGAGTGAGAGTTATCCTGAGGTAGGACCAACAGGTACGATCAAAGGCTTTGGAATGATCAATTTTTAGGATGACAAACTTTTTATGGAGCTTCTTAATCAAGTGAAGAGCTTCTTGAGCAGTACTAATTGCTTCATGGATTTGGCAATGGTTGAGAAAGGGAAATTGTTCCTTGGATATCATTCCGGAGAGAAAGGGTTTAATACGGAGGGCTATTGTTTTGGATATGATTTTGTAAATGCTATTGCAGAGGGATATGGGTTTGTAATCTTCAAAAGAGGAAGGGTTATCAGATTTGGGTATAAGGGCCAGGAAAGTCGAGTTGAAGGCCTCCAAAATTCTGCTAGAATTTCGACTTTCTTCAATGGTCTGGATGAGATCATCTCCAATTAAATCTAAAAAGGAACTGAAGAATTCAACTGGCCACCCATCAGGACCCGGGCTCTTATCCTTATGAAAGCACTTCAGCACAACTTCAAGCTCTTCTCTAGTAACTTGAGAGTTTAGTTCTTCAATTTCCTCCGGCTCGATGAATCTGGGCAGAGCTTTAGCAGTGCGAATGATGCTTGGAAGGGTTATTCCAATGGGGGCTTGTAGATATTAGAGTAATGTCTAATCCCCACGTTAGCTAGTTGTTCAAAATTGCCCGCTTTCCTTCCTTTCTAGTCTTGTAATTCCCAGATTGAGTTAATGGCTTTCCGACCCCTTGCATATTGTTGAAAGAACTTTGAATTTTCATCACCTGCTTTGAGCCAGATTGCTCTGCTCTTGAGCCTCCAGGTTTCTTCTTTTAAGCGAAGAAGCTTTATTCTGTCAGTTTCCAGTTGAATCAGTTGCAACTTTTGTTTTGCCGAGCTCGATCCTGTGGGAGTTGATTCTTCGAAGGCTAGTAGAGCCTTTTCAATTCTTTGAAGATCTTCATCTTCTTTTCTTTGTTTTAATCTGGCCCAGGTTACTGTTTTGCCTTTTAGAACTGCTAGATTTTTTGCAAAGAGCTCCCCTGGGGAGGAGCTTTCATTCTGGGAGCAATGGATCCAAGTGGCCGAGACCAAATTCCTGAAACTCGGCTCCAGCAACCAGGAGGAGTTAAATTTAAAAGGTGAAGAGGGTTTAGAAAGATTACCTTTGAGCTCTAGAAATATAGGAGAGTGATCAGAGATCCCACCACTCCCCACCCATTGACGAAAGAGAATTAAACTTGCCATAAGAGGGGCTTTTATCAAGAATCGGTCCAATCTTCTAGCAAGGGCATCTACCCCGAATCTGTGATTCCTCCAATTTGGCTTGAGTTTAACAGGGTCAATATTTAGAAATTAGTGAGCATCCAACAAGTTTTCAAAAAATGCTGTGAGATGATCACTTTGACCCCTGAAACCCCAGGATTCCGCTGATCTGAGGGAGAAATTTAAATCTCCACCAATAATGATATTATCTTGATTCATAAAATTAGCCTCCATGGTTCTGTTCCAGAAGAATTCTCTGTTCTGGCAAGGGCCATAGATGTTGATGATCTTAAATGGTCTGTCAAACTCCATAGACCAGATATCTGGACCAAGAAAACCTTCTCCTCCCCAAATGTTGAGGATTTTTGTAGAACGAGTGTTAAAGCCCAAGGCATAGCCACCAGAGCGACTCTTCACATCCAAAAAATGAAAATCCCAGGTTGGGAGAAAACTTAAGAGAAGCTTATTTATCTGGTGACCTTCCCCCAAAGTTTCTTGAAGGAAATAGCATCCAACTTTCAGATAGACAGAGCCTCTTGAGAGCCAGCTTTTTGTCAGGGTTGGCTAGACCCCTACAATTAAAGGAAAGACAGATCACGGGGGAGAGGAGTGTGGGTTGCTCTTTGCTCTAAGAACCCAGTCGATTGGGGATTGGACCCTGGAGGCCACTTCAGCACTAGCCCTTTTAATAGCCTTAGAAATTTTTGATTGACGACCTCTAGGAGGCTTGAGAGTAATTGAAGGAGGGGGGTCAAGGTCCAGGCCTAAGACCAAAGAGGAGCAGCAGGTAGGGATCTGAGGAAATATCGGTGAGGCCCACTTGATAGTGGGTGATCATCGAGCAGGCAGGTGGTCCTATCCACAGAGGATTGGGGAATGGGGGAGGACAGTGAGGGAGGCACAACGGGAATAGGACAAACCGATGAACATAACTTCTTAACTTCAGCTTGAGAGATGACACAGTTCAAAGAAGATGATAAAGAAAAAAGAGGAAGAGTGGA
>APFE030109544.1:0-25948 GCA_000404065.3 Pinus taeda | reverse complement strand
GGTGTTGGTTGTTAGTAATTTGGGCATTTTTCAAAACCAATGAAGTAAATGGAGTCGAACTTGGTAGATTATGAACCAAATGGAAGAATACGAAGTGGCTTACAATTTGAGCCCTAACACAGGGCAAATATGGTGAAGCTCCTCCGAGTCTTTTCAAAAGCACTCCAAAGTACTGATGGTGACAATAGGTACTTAGATGGAGGAATGGCCATGCGAATGCACTGAAAACACACCTCTGGCAATGAATTCTCTTAAGTAATTCAGCAACAGAAAAATCCAATCAAGTTGCTCATCCACCTCCCTCCTTTCCATAGGGTATTGCAAAAGGCCGTGGCCCCAAAGGTATTCATTGAGAAAATCAAGTAGAAAATTGGTGTTAGGCGACGTAATAGAATTGGATCAGGTGCCATTCTTCTTGCAAAAAGCTGTAGTAGGTAGGTTCTTTGGTAAGTCATCATCCATTGCAGTGACCAGGAAGTGGATATAGGCATAAGCATAAATGGGTGAAGAATGATCAACATCAAGGCACACAACATAGTACATGGCAAAGGTAGAAATATTTCCAAAGCTAATTGATGACCTAGTTTCAATTTCACTTGTTATATTATATATGTAAATAATAGAATTAAAAGCATTAAATAAATAAACAATTTTACAATGAAAGTAATATTAAGACAAGACATAATAAGTACTAATAATTAAAGGACATAACCCTTCATGGAAAGGCATCAAGGCACCTCAGGACCTTCTTTTAAAAGGCATTGTCAATGATATATATATGATAAGGCGGCTTGATACTTGGGATTTTTGGTGTCTGTCGCACTGCAGGATCGAGCTTGTATCTCTTTCCTTTGTTGGATTTCCTATCTATCCTGTGTCGAAGTTGAGGTTTTCTTGATAGTTTTTTACCCATTTCAACAGCGTTATTGATGGCAGGTGTTGTTTGTTAGTATTTTGGGCATTTTTCAAAATTGGCGAAGTAAATGGAGTCAGACTTGGTAGATTATGAACCAGTTGGAAGACGAGATGGAAGAATATGAAGTGGATTATGAATTGAGCCCTAACATAGGGAAAATATGGTGAAGCTCCTCCGAGTATTTTTGAAAGCACTCCAAAGTACTGATGGTGACAACAAGTACTTAGATGGAGGAATGACCATCCGAATGTACTGAACAACACACCTCTGGCAATGAATTCTCTCGAAGTAATTCCACGGTGGAAAAATCCAATCAAGCTACCAATCCACCTCCCTCCTCCTCTTCATAAGGGATTGCAAAACGCCGTGGCCCCAAAGGTATTCACTGAAAAAAATCAAGTAGAAAAATTGATGGTAGGCAACAAAATAGAATTGGATGAGGTGCCATTCTTCCTGCAAAAAGTTGTAGTAGGTAGGTGCTTTGGTAAGTAGCTGTCCATTGCAGCGACCAAGAAGTTGATAAAAGAGAATTGGGAGTCGGCGCTGGGTTATAGGCCCTCCTTTTATCTACTGGTGCATGGATGGTTTTGTTTACTAATGAACTCACAACCCAACATGGAGAAAATTACGGAGAAACAATGGTTGTGGGGGTTCTCAGGCTTAGTACTCCAATGTTGGTCAGTAAATTTTGATGTAGAGTGGGAGGCTCACAACCTACAAAAGTTATGGGCAATTTTGCTAGGCCTTTCGCTAAGATTTTGGAAGGAATCCACCTTGTAGGTGATAGGAAACAAAATTGGAAAATTCACAAGACTAGAATGAGACTGGGATTCCAAAGTGGACTGTAGGTGGGCATGGTTGCAGCTCCTAGGTTGAAGTGGACACCAGGGATGGGTTGCTTACTAAATTAACACTAGAAAAAGGTGGCGGAACGTGGGTGCAAAAGCTTGATTATTGGCGGATCCCTTTTCGATGTTTCAAATGCCATAAGGTGGGTCACCTATTGGTTGGCTGTCATAAGAAGGAAGCGGGGTGCATGTGGAAAAGATAAAGGAAAAAGTAAACGAAGCAGACAAAAGAAGCTCCCTCCAACTCAACGGACATGACAGACCCAGTTTTGGGATCCCTGGGGGAACAACCTCTCCTTGACGCATCATCTCTAGAAGACGGAAATACCTCATCCCTTAACAAAGGTCCTTCTTTTCTTCATGGTGATTCTCTAAATGAAAAAGTGGTTGGCAGCTCGGTTTCACCCTCCTCAAAGGTGGGCCCTCCCTAGCCTATTCCCCCTCCCCTGTTTTCTCCCGGTGTTGAGGCTAAATCTCTTGCCAACTCTTCTCCTAAGCCCTAAGAAAAATTGCCTCTTGGTCAGAAACCCCATCAGGGCAATAATCTAAGGTTGAAATCGGTTGAGTCCAAAGCTATTACCTCGTTGTGGGGGTTAAGCCTAGATTCCTCTCTCTCTTTGACTAGAGGGCGGAAAAAAACCTCAAAAAAGCTCAACTTCAAGCTTCTCAAGACATTAAGTCTAGATGGAAAAAAAAACTCTCTCGGGCCCTTGGACCATCTGCTCGTCCAAGGGGCCCGCAATGAAGTGCCTTTCAGACCACTACGTGTCAACTACCCATAGCAGTACACCCCCTTTTTTTGCAAAAGGGATAGCGCTTGATCGATATGTCTGTGCCATTCGACTGTCATCATCAGCCTGATCATGTTATTTTGTAAACCCAGTCTGCATGTGTAAATCATAAATAATCTTAGCAGATCTGTGTCATGTAATTACCTAGGTAAACCTAATCTTCTAGTGATGATCTATGTTTCGGAAGGTTTTTTGTCTCAACGATCCATGATCAGCAGAGTTTTTCTTCAGCTTAACCCCAAAGCCGGAATGGACTTTGTCATTAGAATCTTAGGGGAGTCCTAGTGTGCTAGGTCAAGTCTATGTAAAAGTGATTTGGAAATAATCCTAACTATTTGGTTAGGTTATTACCTATTGCTTGATTTGCTAGATTATATTTGTGTCGCAGAACTGGGTAGTCTATGAGGGTCTATGTCAAATGGGTTTTCCCCCCTTGAGATGTAAAAATGTAAAAATCATGATGTAAAGTGTCTTGAGGGTTAGAAAATGTTTTATCCCCTCATAAGTCCTAGGTCCTAGGTGATTTTTCCAAAGGCTAAGTTCGAGGGTCCCTTAAAAAAAATAAAAAAAATGAAATAAAATAATAAAATAATAATAAGTCAAAGTTTTGAGGAAATAAATGCAAAGTTTTAAATTTTTATATTAAAATGTGAAATTTCTTCAACATTTAAAATTTTTGATGGATGAGATTAAAAGAGATTTTGATCCTCATCGACGGTTGAGATCACTTTGATATGGATCACTCGAACTAGCCGTTGGGAATTTTTTATTTAAATAGGGTGTCAGGGGTCATTTGAGATCATTCGATCTGTGAGTCTTGTGTTAAAGAAAGCTCTTGTAATCGTTTTTTTGGTGCAATAAAGAAAGATTTTGGGGTTGAAATCTTGTTGGTGTTACTCTTATGAAAATGTTGTAAGATGTTTTATTTCTGTGCATAAATTTAATTTCAGCCATTGATGATAGCTTGATGAAGAGTGATTTTAAACACAGGTATCTTGTTTAGTCACTAAGGTTTGAATGGTAGTTAAATTTCTGAATATGATGGCAGGTATCTCCATTAGATTTGGATTTTAGTATTGTTTTCTCCCTCTTTCTTAATGGTTGAAGTAAGTTGTCCAAGAAAATCTTGATTTCGAGATCATCGGGCATTTGGGGAAGTTCTCGGTTGAACCAGCCAACTCCCGAAAATGGCATTTTCTGAAGAGCCCAACTAGTGTTGATCCCAGGCTTATCATTTGAATTTTTCTTGTGAATGAATGAAGGGTTTTCTGAAGCACCTCATATTAAACTTAAAATTTTGAAAATATTTCTGTGGCATACTGATAAATCTGGCTATTTAGAGCCTTCAGTTTGTAATTATTGTAATTATTGACGAATGGGAACAATTTGTCAACTTGCTCTATACTAATTTCATTCACCTTAATGAAGAGGATGAGGATATCCTCTGATGGTCTAAAAACTCGGCAATGAGAGAATATATAGCCAAACAAGGGTACCAGGATTTTTATGACTCAAGCTCCCCAAGAGAAGAAATGGTGGTGGGGCACCCTCTGGAGTCTTCCAGGCCCTTTAAGACGCAAAGTCCATCTATGGTTAGCCCTCAATAACAAAATGCTCACTTGGGATAACAAAATGAAGAGGGGTTAGATTGGGCCCAATGACTATATGTTGTGCAAATCTGAAGCAAAGTCAGTTTCTCATTTATTTCTTGTATGTCCTTATGTAGGTAGAGTCTAGGGCCATATATCACTAGCGAATCTCCCTCTTCGTTTGGGATGGTGCTTGTCAACCTCAGGAGGTCCCCCTAGTCTTTGTACTCGTTGTCTAGACTACATATATGTAATAAAACACTTAAAAAACAACAAGACAAAAGCTGTTTGACAAGCAAGTTACTGGCCAAACAAGTGATTGAAAATCCTTAGGTTTAGTGTGGAATAGTCCTTTGCAAATCAGGCCTATGTACGGAAAAGAAGAAAATGTATCTAAGTGGATAATTGACCAAATAAATAGCATAAAACTTTTACTAATCTGCACAATATAACATTGAATCAAGCAAACCAAAGTAAGCAGATAAAAACTGAATTTTATTCCGCGAGAGCCAAAAGTTTGGCTGCACCAACATGACTATCATAGAACTTGAATACCATGATGTCCAAACAAAATAATAGGTGCTAGAGGAGAGGGAAGAATGATGGAGAGAAGAAAGTATGGCTGCTCGTTCTTGCTCAAGACAAGTCGAGTTAGAAGGTTGGCCTTCCACCCATTCAAATAGTTTTCCCTTTGCAATTTGTGCGAAAGAGGAAAGGTCAAATTTTTCCATTTCGATATTTGGAAAAGTACATTGACAAAAGATACGTTGACGTATCGCCTAAACTTGACATTTGATTAACCTTGTTAGCGATCAAAAGTGGGTGACCCCATAGGAGAAATTTTCTCCTAGTTATCTCTTTTGCTGGTAGCCAACAACCCCTGACAGCCACCAGTTTAGCTGATACATTGTGCCATTTGATCTCCGCTCCTTGCATCGGTCATATGTCCCCTCGCCCATTTGTTGAGAGCATATGTTAGATGGTGGGCAATCCAACCCAAAAGTGATGTTTTTCATTGTGTAATCGAGTGCTTATGCTTGTTTTTCTTGGGCATGGATTATTGGGTGTCTTGGAAGAAAGAAGGGCTTTGATTGTGGTTTTGTTCCCTCACTTTAAATGGGGGGTTAATCCTCAATCCTAGTCCCGTGGGATCTCCCCTATTGACTTGTGGGAAACCTCGATTTTGGTTGTGTGATCCCATTTTCTCGTTCCACATTTTTCATTCCCTTTTGCACATTACAAGCCATATTTCATCATTTTCCTTCTCGAGTCTACAAGGCACTGACGCTCCCCCTCCCCTTGTCCACATAACTGGGTCGGGCCTAGAAATGTTGCCCACAAGCAAAACGCAGAAGAAAAGAATATTATAAAATGCAAAAGATGGCCAAGACATTTAATATAGCACATGGGCAAAAGTCAAACATGAGCTCTACCGTTAATCATGGCCACCACTCCAGTTCCTAGGGCCCCATGAGTGCCCCCACATCATTAAGGAACCCATGCACGTCCCACCCCCTGGTGAACAATAAACTGACTCACCTTAAGGGGGCAAAAACTACTTTATATCATTCACAACATGCTCTAATTTCCTGGAGCCCGAGCAGTGATACAAAGAAAAATTAAGAAAAGGCAACAAACAAATAAAGAGGGGTGGAAAAGCAAACGTTGGGGTAACTCATGTATCCAGAGTTGCTCCCTTCTACATCTATAGACCCAATATGTGGACATCCTTCATTATTGCTATCCTTGTACGCATGGCATTTGGCCTGGAGATCCCTGTAATCCCTTCCATTTTATCATCATTCATATGCCACCTATCACTTGAAGGGTATACCAGGTACTTGTGTTTCCCCTTAGGGGCTAGGAACACCTAATAGGGTTGTTTATTAACCACTTCTACCCAGGGAGGTAACACTATTACGAGATTAAATCCCCAAATTTGGAAGGGAACCCCAATATGAAGTCCCAATGTGCCCTTGATTAACATGCTTGGTGCACTTAGATGCGCTAATGAATTATTGTACCTGATGGTGTGAATGCAGCACTGGACATTATATGTAATTGGTAGATGGTTTCATCATGGCCTGGGAAACTTAACTAGGGCCCATGTGCACCAAAGGATCATATTAACACCCCAAGGGGAAGCGTTGAGAGCCATGGGACTCCCATCGTGTGCATAGCATCATTTAATGCCATGGGCACCTTCAGCGTCCTCAACAATCTACTCATTTTCCCACTGTTCACGAGATGATGCAATTGGGTCAGTGTGCCCTGACCGGCTTAGCATTATGCAACAACTAATCCAAGGCCCAGAGGAGGTTTGTCTCATCCCTTGAGACATGGGAGGGCAAGCTCCATCATTAGAGCCTGCAATATTGGACCATTACAGGTTCTTCCATCATCAGGAGACCCATGAGACCAACTTTTGCATCCCAAACACAAGTTGGGGTCCCACATGATGACCTACATGGAGATTGAGAGGTCATCCCCTTGTTCGAGATTTATGGAGCCATCTCACTCATTTTGGCACCAAGAGTACTCAATGTGGCCTTCCAATGGCCCTACATTAGCATGACATCATCATTTTGGCTAGCATATGGTTGGCTAATTCATATTTTGTAAAAGCTACTTGGTTGGTATGTGACCAAGGCATGTATCTTGCTTAATTTAATAATGTTAGGGCACTCTTAGGCTACTAATTTGACCTACTAGGTCTCATATAAATAAAACTCAACTTCATTTGTATTGAATCATCATCACACTTTGATTTGTTCTCTTGTAAAGAACTTGCACTTGTTTCTTTGGATATTGGAGACTCTTTGGATGCATTTCGATGTGTGGAGATGATTCACACTTCTTTTTTGGAGATGCTACTTGGATTTTTGGATGGATATATTGCATGTCATTTTGTAAGTGCCTCATGTTGATGGGATTTTTCTCTTGAATTTGTTTAATGTATGGTGGTGCTCTAGAATATGCTAAAATTGTGCCCTAATTGTTGAAAATTAAATTTGAAAAGCTTTCTAGTAGAGCATTGCATATATTATCCAATGTATGGCATGTAATGAATGTTCCTAGTGGATGAATATCTTTGAATTCTCCATGAAACTCCATTATCTCTTGAAGTAGGTAAATGTTTGAAATTGTTACCTAGGGCATCCATTTTGAGTCCCTTTAGGGACGTTTTATCTCATCTTAAACATCCTAAGACTCCATATGCCCAAAGGACAAGGCACTAGTCCAAGCCCTTGGTGGTCAAACAGTCAAACTTCCTCTTTCTCCATATTTTTTCCTCTTAAAATTCGGTCCTTTAGGGCTAGGGCAAAAATCTAGGCTTGCATCAAAATTTTAGGGAGGAGATTTTCTTGGAATTTAAGAGCCTAAATATCAAGCTTTTAGGGTCTAGACTACCTATGCTCCAAGTTTGATGGGCATCCATTTGAGTTTCATCCATAAAATCTCTTGCCCTAGTTGTTGCTCCAAGAGGGAAATCCTAGGTTCTTCTCCCTCAACTTGAGGACTTCCTGAAGGCTGTATGAGCTTGGTACTTGTTGAAGTAAACCATAAAAGGCCTTTTCTCCTAGACCTTGATCTTGTGAATGCCTATTACCATTGAAAAACCTCAAAACCCTGGGTCTTGTGCCTTCTTTTCCAGGGCTTTTCTTAGAGAGCGAGTTGCTTCTTTGAAGCCTTGTACCTTTGTTGAGCCTCTCTTTCGAATGAGCTCTAGCTTGATCACTTCGTGCTCTATACCTAGCATATTTACTATAAGTGATCTCCTTCCTACTAGGATTCCTCCCTGCAAAGCCTAGAGCACTCTCTCTCCAAAAAGTCCAAGAATTCTGGGTTAAACAACTCAAAACCCTAGTTTTTGGGCCCATCGTACTTTCCCTTTGAGCAACTTGCCCTGGGATAGCGGATATTGTAGGATAGCTATAGCTTGATCACTTCATGCTCTATACCTAGCATCAATATTTTAAGATTCACCCATTTCGGAACTGACTCGGCTGAGTTGGTCCGAGTCAAGGCCTCACTGGGTCGACTTGGCCTATGAACCGGTTCGGCCGACCGGGTCATTACCGAGCCGACGAGTAGTCTAACAACTCTGCTGACTCAGTAATAACCCGACCGACTTGGCCGAGTCCGAGCCTACTCGGCCAGGTTGGATGACAGCGGCCCGTGAACCAAAAAAACAACGATTTTTTTTAAATTTTTTGCTTTTAGGGGACTCCAAACAGGATTCTAATTTGCCTATAGTGTATTTGGGGTCCATTACCCTCTCCTAAACCCTACAAAACTCACCCAACCCGTCTCATTTCCTCACAACCATCTCATGCATTTGAGTAAGAATTTGAGTGAGAGTTTGTGAGGAGTTGTGGAGTTTGTTTTTGAAGCAGCAGTGAGGAGTCTTGGGCAAGCATTGTAGCAGGAGTGAGGAGCTTTTTGGGCAGCCATTTGGAGCAGCATTGAGGAGTTGGTTTCTTGGAGCAACCTTGAGGAGGCAGTTTGTGCCTGGAGGTATTTTTTTTCACTTGTAAAATTCTGTTTTGGTTATTAATTTTTATGTGCAGATCTGGAAATTGAAAAGAGTGTTTTTTGTGAAAGAAATGAACATTGAAGCAATGCCATTTTTTTTGTTTTCATTTTCAGATTTTTTGCTTTCATATCCAAGTCAAAAAATGGCACCTAGAGTGAGAGATGCTACTTGGGCATATGTTGAAATGGTTGATAGTCAAATGCATTGCAAATTTTGCCATAGAAAAATTAAAGAAGGTCCTGGGGGCATTAATAGGTTGAAACAAGACTTGGCGGGGATTAGAGGCCAAATTAATCCATGTGAATCAGATGAAATTGTGGAGATTAGGAAGGAATTGTTAGCCAACTTTGAGAAGTTTAAAGAAGAAAAAACTAGGCAAAAAGAGTAGAGGCTGAAATTGAGAGGAAGAGGAATATACAAAAAATGTTGGCTACCAACTCCCATTTTGATTTTGAGGGTTCTTCCTCTATCCCTTGTACTGATGCATCCAACCCCTTCCGATATGTTCCTTCCTCTTTGGAGTCTATTCAAGAAAAGGGTAAGGGTAAAATGAAAAAGAATGGTGATATAAATATCAAAAGTTATTTCACTGTCACACCCTCCTCTCCATCAGATGCAAGTGGTCCTCAAGCTAGTAGAACTTTGTAGCCCACTTTAGATGACCATTGGAAGAAAGAATTGAGGGAGACTGCTTGTGATTACATATGTAGATGGTGGTATGATGTTGATATCCCCTTCAATGCTTCCCGTTCACCATATTATGAGCCTATGTTTGATGCCATACATGTTGCTGGAAAAGGCTTCAAAGGCCCTACTATGCATGAGATAAGGGGGTATCGTTTGCAGAAGGAAATTGCTTCCATTAATGAGTATTTGAAAGATTTCAAAAACTCATGGGCAAGAACAAGATGTACCATCATGTCAGATGGATGATTGATCAAAGAAACCGTACCATCATAAACTTTCTTATCTTCTGCCCATAGGGAACCATGTTTCTAAAATTAGTGGATGCATCTGATAAGGTAAAAGATGGACAATTGTTGTTTCAGCTATTGGATGAGTTTGTTGAGGAGGTGGGGGTGGCTAATGTTGTTCAAGTCATCATAGATAATGCCTCTAACTATGTTCTTGCTGGTAAACTGTTAGAGGAAAAACACAAAACCATCTTTTGGACCCCATGTGCTGTACATTGCATAGACCTCATGTTTGAGGATATTGGCAAATTAGATTGGGTCAAAAACACTGTAGATCATGTCGAAAGCATAACACAATTTATCTACAATCATTCATGGATTTTGAGCCTAATGAGGAAACACACAGGGGGCAGGGATATTATTAGGCTTGCCATTACTAGATTTGCTACTCATTTTTTGACATTGCAATCTATGGTTTCACAACATAGAAGCTTGCAAAAGATTCTCTATAGTGAAGAATGGAATCAAAGCCAGTGGTCTCACAAACAGGAAGGCAAAGAATTGAAAAAGAAAGTTAATGAAGAAATATTTTGGAGAAAGGCAGCAGAGATTGTGAAGCTTGTTGAGCCATTGGTTAAGGTGTTGCGGTTGGTGGATGGGGAAAGATTGGCTATGGGTTTCATTTATGAGGCTATGGATCAAGCAAAGGAGCAAATAAATAGGGCATACAAGGATAAAGTGGCTAAGTATGGGCCCATTTGGGCAATCATTGATGAAATATGGAACAATCAACTCCATCGCCCTATACATGCAGCTGGGTATTTTTTGAACCCACGGTATCATTATAAAGCTAAGGAGTCAGGAGCTTTGAGGGGGGAGGTCAGAGATGGACTAGTTGATTGCATTGATCGCATGATCCCATTGGAGTCTGATCAGCTGGAGATACACCGAAAGGCCACAACCTTCAGCAATGCATCAGGTACCTTTGGGAAGAACCTAGCAAAGATTGCAAGAGAAGCAGATGAGCCAGGTAAACAAAAATTTCAATTTTCAAATTCTTAATACTTATTTTGTTAAATCGTTTATAATTTGAAAGTTGGATATAATTTGTAATTTTGTTGAGCTAACTCATTACACTCCTATGTTTTTTGCAGCACAATGGTGGGAGGCTTTTGGTAGCCATTGTCCTGAATTGTAGAAGTTTGCAATTCGTATTTTGAGTCAAACTTGTAGTGCTACTGGGTGTGAGCGCAATTGGTCTGTTTTTGAGAGGATTCACACAAAGAAGAGAAACTGTTTGGATAAAAAACGGTTAAATGATCTAGTCTATGTCCAATAAACCTTCGGCTCAGACACAACCAATTGTTGAACAAAAGACCTGATTCAGATCGCATTGTGTTGGAAGACATTGATCCAACATCAGATTGGGTAGTGGAGAGTCATCCAGTAGAGTTTGCTTCTGATGAGGATATTGATTATGAATTACAGATGATAGCAATACTCAAACATAATGTTCAGTTGAAGGTAGATCCTGATTCACTTGTACCAGCCTCAGCCTTAGAGCCAACAAGTCCTCCAGTTGCAGGCGCTACCTCTGCTCAGCCACAACAGAAGCGCATATCTCGTCTATCTCAGCTTGTAGCTACTGCACAGGCTGCTAGCGCTACCACTTCTACAATTGCAGTTGGAAATGATGATGAGGAGGAGCCATGGCCCCCCTTGTCTGAATCTGATCCAAAGGGTGATCCAGATGATCTTGGCTCCTCTAGCAGTAGCCAGTAGTACTGGTCACAGTGTACTTTTGTTGTAGAGGCCATTTCTAGCCTCCTTGGTTATGTGTTTTTGTTTTGATCTCTATATCATCATCATGTATGTATTAGATAGTGCACTGGTTGCCATTTTGATATAATGGGTATATACATGAGCTTACTTTGATCATATGTTGTCTTCTATCTATATTATAATGCTGTGTGTTTGGAAACATGAATGAAAATCTTTAAAATTATGTTTTTTTTTTTTAATAAAAAAAATAAATATTTAATGTATTTTTTACAACGACCAAGTCATTGTAATTGAGCCGGCCGAGTCGATACCGAGTGGGAGTTGGAGTTGGAGTTTTAAAACATTGCCTAGCATATCTAATTTTTGGGCCCATTTCACTTTCCCTTTGAGCAACCTGCACTGGGATAACAAGTCTCAAAACAACTCAAAACCCTAATTTTTGGGCCCATCGCACTTTCCCTTTGAGCAATTTACGCTGGGATAGCAGATCTCATAGGATAACTGAGCTTGATCACTTCGTGCCCTATACCTAGCATATCTATTATAAGTGATCTTCGTCCTACTGGGAGTCCTCCCATCGGTGAAAGTCCATAAAGCGCAGGGGACCTTGGTTGTGGTGATAGTGGTTCATTGTCCTATTGTTGCCGCTTAGTCTAGCTCCTTGTCCTATAGGATTTCCCTCCTTAGGGCTTGCTAGATTGTGTTGTGACAAACCTATGAGGAGATAAGTTGAAATATGATTAAAAAATTAGTTTTATTTCTCTCTCCATAAATTCTTAACTCTCTATCTTATTATTTCAACTATTAATTTATTATTTTACTTAGGATGTAATATCCCTAATTGGGAAAATAACATTAATTACCAAAAACATGAACTAGGAGCAACAATTGAAATTAAAGAGCAAGCACCCAAATCAGAGCACCAGAGAAAATGAGCAGAATAACTGAGCTATTTTATTAATCAATGGAAATCTGGGTACATAATGAGTAAGAACAATGGAACTTGGGCTTGCTATGCAAGCTAGGCAAATCCCAGGGGAAATCTCGTTGACCCAACTGCTGAAATGACTCCAAACTGATAATGTGCATGTTACAGGTCATTTTTTCACATCCAATCAAATGTTCTGAAAACCGGCTCAATCAACATCCTTTGACACTTTGTATTCATCCCTTGCAAAGCCTAGAGCACTCTCTCTCCAAAAAGTCCAAGAATTCTGGGTTAAACAACTCAAAACGTTAATTTTTGTGCCCATCACACTTTCCCGCTGAGCCAAATGGAACTGGATGTTCTCCTCAAAATATTGTCTAGAATGCTTTGAAAATTTAAGCTCTAAACTCCTCTCCCAAAACCCAGAAATAGTTTGGGCTGAATAAAGTAGTAAATAGTAAATAAATTAAATGCTAGTTGCTTTTTACATTTTTCAATTCATCCTTCTACAATTGTCAAGAGAAAATCATCCACATATAGAAGAATGATTACTGACTCTTCCTCCACAACCTTAATATAAAGGTTCAGATCAACATAACTCTTTGTGAAGCCTAATCTCTGAAGGTATGCATCCATCTTAGCATACCATGTCCTTCGTGCTTGCTTGAAGCCATATAATGCTTTCTTCAATTTGAAAACATATGCCTTTCTGTCCTTGACTTCAAATCCCAAGGGTTGTTCTATATAGACTTCCTCATCAATTGTGCCATTCAGGAATGTAGTCTTGACATCCATTTGGTGGATATTCCATCCCATTGATGCCGCCAAAGAGACCAATGAACATATAGTTGTATACCTTGCTGTCTGAGCAAATGTCTCTTCATAGTCGATGCCTTCTTGTTGAGAGGATCCCCTAGCCACAAATCTTGCCTTATATTTATTAATACTTCCATCTGTTGCATGTTTGATCTTGTAGATCCATTTGGAAGTTACTGCAGATTTGTTTTCAGGCCTAGGTACAATCTCCCAAACTCCATTCTTCATTATAGATTGATATTCTTCATTCATGGCATCCTTCCATTCTTGATGATTGACAACTTCTTCAAAAGTGGATGGCTTTTCTTCTATTAGTTTTGTCATGTAGGCTGCATACCCAAAATATCGTTTGGGCTTCTTGCTTTCCTTGAATGTGCCTTGAGCCGCTCCGTGACCTTCTGCATCAAGTAGTGTAGACTTCAACCAGTTAGGTCTCCTTCTAGTTTCGAGGATAACCACAGGTTGTATAGGTTCACTAGGACCTTCATCTTCATGATTTGGTTCTTCTTCACTAGTGACTTCTTCAAATATTGGAAGTTATTCATCATCAGAATCCATCCTTTGATTTCTTGAATGCATTACTTTTGTCAAATATTACATCTCGACTGACTTCTATTCGGTGTCCTTCCTTTATGCAGATCCTATAAGCCTTAGAAGAGTTACTGTAGCCGACAAATGTTCCCTTCATGCCTGATGGATCCAACTTCTTTCTTTTGTCCTTAGGTATATGAATATAGACAGGACAACCAAAAAATTTGGAAATGATCTATGGTAAGTTTCTTCCCAGTGAATACTTCTTCCGGAGTTCTGTTATCTAGCGACCTGTGGGGAGTTCGATTTTGAATGTATACAACTATCTTCGTAGCTTCACCCCACAGAAATTTCAGTAAATCTTGATCATGTAACATTGATTTTACACTTTCTTCAATGGATTTGTTCCTTCGTTTTGCAACTCCATTTTGTTTGTGATTATATGGGACTATTAAGTCCCTCTTAATCCCATACTCCTTACAGAAAGCTATGATTTTCTTGGATGTATATTCTCCTCCATTATTGGATCTTGATATCTTGATTCTTCCTTTTGTAAGGTTCTCTACTTCAACTTTGAATTCTTGTAATTTGGTAAATACTTCATCTTTGGATTTAGATGACCTCCAAGAGATTTAGGAATCATAGGACCACAAACATCGGAATGAACAAGATCCAAGATTTCTTTTGACTGTGAAGCACTGCTTCCAAATGGTCTCTTGGTATTCTTACCCAATGCACATCCCTTACATACTCCTTTGTGATCTTCTTTCAGTTCGGGAATTCCATGTACTATCGAATTTAGAGTTGGAAGGATTTTGAAATGGAGATGACCAAATCTGCTATGCCAAAGTTCACATGGGCTGATTTCAATGTGAACCAAAGCTTGAGAAAGAGGAATTAACAACTTGTAAAGTCTTCCTTTGTGAATCCCAATTACAATAGCATTTTCTATGCTTGAGTTTTTACCGCATACTACAACTTTTCCATCAATGAAAGCCACTCTATCACCTTTATCTTCTAGACTTGAAATGGAAAGTAATTTCTTATGTAAACCTGGAACAAATAGAATGTTGTTGAAATGAATATTGCCTCCATTATCCAGTTCTATCAAGGTTGATCCAATTCCTCTCGCAGGATAGCTCTTATTTTCACCAAGCTCTACGGAGTAAGAAGACTTTCCTTTTGACAATGTTTTGAGTTGGTTGTGATCGCCAATCATGTGTCTTGATGCTCCATTGTCGATCACCCAAATGCTTTCATCTTGAAATGTACCAGTGAGTGCTAAGAAGAGTCCTTCATCCTTTGTCTTGGTTACTTCCTTCTTTGGAGTAAATAGGAGATTCCATACTTCCTTGATGCCCTTCTTGAGATGGCTTGCTACCATTGAGCACTTCTGTAGGATCTTCTTCAATGTTGTAGAGATCTTCATAATGCCCTTAGCCAACTTTAGCTCTAAAACCATGTTGAGAAACCTAGAGGGCTATGATGAGAGTGATTTCTCTTTACTTGATAACTACTTGTGATGTCTTTTTACTTTAATTTACTTATTATTATGTTTGTATATCATCAAACAACTACCAAAACAAGAAGAATAATAACACAGAATATACTATATAGGCGGCAAGCTAGGGCCAAAACCTCTCCACTTGAGAGGAAAACCCGCAAATCTCTTCTCTTCCTTATAGATTCTTCAATTGACGAATTCCAAAACCTTTAGACCAAGACCAATACCCTCCAAGATCAAGTCCAACCTTTTCGGATGATGTGCTCTCCTTGTCTAAGTCAAACCTAGTCAAATCTCTTCTAGTAGCACAATTTCAACCTCCAACTGCAAAATTTCGGCCTCCACTGTAGACCTGAAATTTTCGGCCCTTCTGTAGTTGCTGCTGCCACATGTGTGAGCCTCTTTCAGCCTCCCAGGACTTCCTTAGATCTTTGCTTGGATTTCTCTGACTTCTAGAGCTTGAGGATGGTTTCTTGTGACCTTCGCTTGAACTTCTTGCCTTCTCTTCTTCAAGATCGAACTTGTAGAGGAAAACCCTAGATCTGTTGTAGAAAGTTGAAACCCTAGCCTTCCTTCGCATGTGTGTGAGAGAAATAGCCCAAAACCAAGTCTTCTTCGTCCTCTTCCTTCTTTGCTGCCTTCTTCTTCTTCATCCTTCACTTGAATGAATGAGAGATGAATGTTCTTCAAGGAGGTCGAGTTTCCTCATTTATATAGGCTTCTCAAAGGTGGACATGGCTCCTCAAATTAGGCCGACTTGCTAGCTGCCATGCCGACTTGATCTTGGAGGGTATTTTGACACTTTTAAGGACAAAAATAATTTTCTTTACAAGTTACAATGTGCCCGATGGGGTCTTCAACTTATGACAATGACTCTTTTGACTTCTTGACCTAGGATAAACCCTAGAAGCACTCAATGGGTGCTTGACCTATAATATAAAAGACCTTGGGCATGAAACCCATGCTCCAAAAACATTAATAATAATTTTCTTTCATTTTACAATTTACAAGAATCAAAAGTACATTTCATATTTATGAAGATTGAAACTAGTTACATTTTTCAACACTATGGAGAAGGCAATCAACATCCAATGATTAAAGGAATTGACTATGATATCTCCATGGGAAATATATGAAGACCTTGGAAAAGCCTGAAAAGAAAGAAGACCCTTGACTAATGAATATCTTGGAGACGTGTTAATATGAATGCAGGATGTTGATGTTGCAACAAGCAGATGTCATGATGAAAAGACCATCACAAAGGTAATTTTGATTTAATGTTCATTCTTAATTTTTGAACAATATCTAGATGGGCTAATGCAGGGCTACCAAAGGAAGAGTTGTAGATGTCATCTACAATTGATACTCATCTTGTAGGATAAAAGATCCTGAAGGAAGCATGATGTGAAGAAGGTAGCAAGGTATGAAGGAAGGCCAGATATGGACTAGTGGATCACTTTCCAATGAAAGAAAGGATGACATGACTGACATAATTCATAATTGAAAGTGATGGATGGTCTGTGCCCTACGAAGAAGTCCCAAAAGATGAAAGCTCCATAACAAAGAAGATGAAATTCGTGACATCAAAAGAGGGAGCCCTAAAAGTAGCTGATTGTCCCATGATCTCCACCTAAAAGAGCTGCTGGAAGCAAGTCCCTGATTAAGAGGGAGCTTGGGTACATTCCTTTTATAGGAATGGGTACATTCCTTCATAGGAATGGGTATATCCTCCCTAGCTGAGAGGGAGAGATAGACACTTCATTCTTGTCTTCACTTGGGAAGAAAGAATGGAGGATTGAGTAAGCATATGGCATCCGATACTCTTTGAGGATGTGGTAGGGCATCCAAGATAAAAGTAGTCGTAGAGGACTGATATTCTTTGAGGACTGGGAATCCAAGATAAGAATAGTCCTGATGGAACATACTCTGAGAGAACCTGGGTGGGGTATGTTCCGAGAGAAACAATGATGATGGTGTCTATTAATGATTGGTCTCGCCAGCATTGTGCTCTGATCTTGTGAAGAGATAGAGCTGTTAGTCAAGGCCTTGCTATGTGACAATGCTAGATGATATGATGCTAAATAGATGGGTTAGCAATCTGACTTTTCTTATGAGAATTCTTCAAATTGAGAATGTCCAAGTACCTTGTGTGAATTATGAATACCTCCCTAGTTAAGAGGGAGTGTTGCAATATGTAACTAGGTTCGGTCTTCATAACGACATATGTAATGTTAATTTTATGTATTCACTGAAAAGAGAAAAATAAATAAATTTAGTATTATTGTTCTTGAGGCATGGTTTTCATGCTCAAGAAAAAAAATATTTTTAGGTCAAGCTCCCATTGAGAGCTTCTAGGATTTGTCATTGAGTCTACAAAGTCAAGAGAGTTATTGTTTTGTATGAAAGACCCATTTGGGCATGTTACATATTATAAAAGAAAATTATTTGACTCATAATAGAGTGAAGAAACCCTCTAATACCAAGTCGAAATACATGTAACAAGTCGACCTTCTCAAAAAGACAAATCGACCCAAGGGACAATGGCAAGTCGGCCTATTTGATGTGACAATAAGCCTATTTATACAAGGCTACTCGACCACTTAGAAGGGCATTCATTCAGCTTCACAAAAGTTCGATCATTAAGTAAGAAAGGGTCTCACATCAAGTGAAGAAGGAGAAGACAAAGAAGAAGGAAGAGCGAAGTAATTTTTGGAACTGTTTTGGGCTAATTTTGTTCACACGTGCGAGGAGGCTAGGGTTTATCCCGTTGCAACAAATCCAAGGAACAATCATCTCAAGAAGGCTGAAACAAAACAAGGAAAGAGTCTATCTTACAAGCCAAAGTCACAAATAGACTAGCACAAGCCAAGCGAAGAAGGAATAGGGCTAAAGTTGCCCTAATTTTGTCACATGTGCGGAATTACGGTCAACTGCAGGAGGCCGTAGATTTCAGACAAGGGTTGCAGGACCGAGGGTTAAAGAAGAAGGAAGAAATTGCAACAACATTAAGAAGAAATTGTTGTGACTTGAAGCAAGGTTCGATTGGGTCTTGGAGGAGTTTTTGGTCAAGGGTCTAGGTCTTGGAATTCTTCAATTGAAGATTCTATAAGAAGAAGAATTATGTGGGTTTTCGTCTCAAGATTGGAGAGGTTTTGGCCCTGGCTGATCGCCTATATCTTGTGTCCTTTGTCTCATTGTTGTTTATGATTTGATAGTTGTTTGATGAAGAAAAACATTAATAATAATCAAGGAAAAGAAGTTAATCTAAAGAAGTAAAAATATATCACAAATAGTTATCATAGTAAAGAGAAATCACCTTCACTTGCTGCCCCCAGATTTCTTAACAGATAACTTCACCAATCACTATGCATGCATGCTTAACACCTCCATTATCTTGCTAGCAGCTTCCCCACAGTTGCCCAAGATCATGCTCTGATACCACTGTAATATCTTTAATTGGGAAAATAACAGTAATTACCAAAAACATGATCTAGGAACAACAATTCAAATTAAAGAGCAAGCACCCAAATTAGAACACTAGAGAAAATGAGCAGAATAATTGAACCATTTTATTAATCAATGGAAATTTGGGTACATAATGAGTAAGAACAATGGAACTTGGGCTTGCTAAGTAATCTAGGCAAATACCAGGTGAAACCTCGCTGACCCAACTGTTGAAATGACTCTAAACTAATAATGCGCACTACCCAGAAAATTCTACTACAAGCTCCCAAATGGAACTGGACGTTTTGCTCAAATAATACCTGGAATGCTTTGAAATTTCAGCTCAGAACTCCTCTCCCAAAACCTAGAAAAATCTAGAAACGGTTTGGGTTGAATCTAGATGATGAAGAAGCTCTCCAAAATGGTGCAAATGGCTCTCTGGTTGGCTATACACCCTACTAGATTTCTGTCTTGTATATTTTTCAAAAATTTTTGAAACATCAATTATGGCCTCTCCTCCAAATACCCAAAAAAACCCAGAAAAACCTTGGGTTGATTCTAGCTGAACTGGAAGTTGCAAATAGTGCGAATTATCTGCCTAGTCTGGCTATGCTCTCCGTAGGAAAATCTCTGCCATGTTGTGTTGAGAAATCTAGAGGGCTATAGTTGGATGATTTCTCTTAAATTTGATAACTGCTTGTGATGTCTTTTTACTTTTTCGTACTTATTAGCTTATTCACTTATTATTATGTTATTCTTATCATCAAACAACTGCCAAAACAAGAAGATCAACAATGCACAGGAACATAGGATATAGGCTGCAAGCCAAGGCCAAAACCTTTCCACTTGAGAGGAAAACCCACAAATCTCTTATCTTCTTATAGATTCTTCAATTGACGAATTCCAAGACCTCTAAACGAAGACCGATACACTTCCAAGACCAAGTCCGATCTTCTTGATGATGTGCCTCCTTTGTGCAAGTCAAACCTAGTCAAATCTCTTCTAGTAGCACAACTTCGACTCCCAACAACAGAATTTCGGCCTTTAATGCAGGTCTGAAATTTTTGACCCCTGCAACAACTGCTGCCTCCACATGTGAGCAAATTTAGGGCTTCCAAGGGTCCCCTTGATCTTCACTTGAGTTTCTCTTCCTTTTGGGGCTTGAGGATGACCTAATGGACCTTTGTGCAATTTTTCCAAGTTCAATCTTGCAGCAACAAAATATTGATTTGGGGTAGCATCGGATGTGCTCTAAGCCTCAAATTTTGCAGGGAGGCTTGGGTACAGGTATTCCAAGGAACCCAGAAACTGTTTTGAGAAATTCCACCCAGAAGTGATTTTATTAAAATAATTAATATTTTTAATGTGGTTCCTAAGTCTAAACTTAGGGAAATTAAAATATTAATGGGTATTAATCTAATCAGGGGTGAAACTTCTAGAAAAAGCCATGGATCAAGCCAAAACGATCTGAGCCTTTGATTATGATTTAATCTAGGCGGTTGGTTGTACAATAGGAAGATATAAGAAGGGGCTCGAGGGACGTCGAGTTCCCATTGAAGGAAGTCGAAGTTCAGTTGCCGGAAGGTAGGTTGTGAGTCTGGGAGGCAGAAAGTCGATTTCTCAGCCAACTGAGGATCCAGAGGAAAGGCAACGTAATACCCAGGAGGGGTGATGCAGAAACTGCCCAGGGTGACGTAGTTCTACACAGAGGCCATGCAGAGCCTCCAGAGTAGCAAGATCAGTCACTGATTCTCCAGTGACAGGGTGAGATCATTTCACCAGTATTTTGTTCAGTGTTCTCTCTGTATTGGATTGCTAGTTGAGTATCCTAGAATTGTATTAAAAACTTTCTCCTGCATAATAATAAACCCTCAGAGCTGCTGCACCGGTTTTACTGCATTAGGTTTTTCCGGGGACTATTTGTCCAAAAATAACTGTGTCCTATGTGTTGTATTTTTCTTTCTTGCTCAGTATTTTGTTTCCGCATATATGTAAATTAGGTGAAGGCTGCAGATGTATTTGCTTTGATATTTACCGTAGAACACAGTAAATAACTTGCATGATTTAAACAAATAAGAGAAGTAACATTAGTTTGCTGCAGTAGGGATTTCAGCTTAGGATTTTTCACATGGTATCAGAGCTAGTGCAGGTGAGACAAGAAGAGCAGAACCAAAAACCCTAGCCCTGAGGAGAAGGGGAAATCGAAAAGCTGCAGGAGGCAGTAAAGAGGGTTTGTGTAGTTCTAGCCAGAGGGTCGAAAATTCGAGGTAGTCTCTCTTCGAGTGAGTTGATGGAGAGAGAGCTTCCAGTTCGAATTTTGCCGTGGCAGAGGGATCATCGCTGGGCCTCAACGTGAGAAGCAGTTGGTGGATGCAGATTTTTCAGTAGGTAGCTTTGCTAGGCTGAAAAGATGCTAGAAGAAAGAAGCAACAATGCATAGTGAGGGAATACTTCCTCGGTGATTTCTTGCTGAGGAAATCAACATTTCTCAATTGGTTAGCAACAGAGGAGCAACAACGTACTAGCTCCATCAGGGAGTGCGTAAGGCAACCTAGGAGCTACGTAGTAGGGAGAAAGAGGGAACTGTTCGATAGTTTTCGAAGGAAATGGTAACTAGTGGCTTGAGGGACCAGGACAGGTTGGACGGGGCTTCCAACTATGCCACTGGAAGGCTAGGATGACTTTCCTTCTAGATGAGCATGCCCTCAAGACTTATGTTGATAATGTGGTAGTTGTCCCGACGGATGCAGATCCACTGAAGAAGTAGAAAGCTAAGATGGCTAAGGCGAAGAGGATGATCCTGGATGGAATCAAGGATCATGTTGTGTGACATGTTGCAAGCAAAGGGATCGCTAAGGAGATGTGGGATGCCTTGGCCACATTATATCAGGGATTTTCCGAGCAATGGAAGATGTACTTAGAGCAGAAGCTGAGATTTGCTCAGATGCAGAAGGGGAAGCTAGTGGATCCGTTCCTCACGAAATCGAAGGAGACTCATGATGAGATGTTAGCTGCGGGACATACACCTCAAAACTCGGAGTTAGTGAGATTGGCTCTAAACTCCGTCTTAGATGATTGGCAAATCTTTGTCCAGAGTAACCTGGGCAAGGCAACATTGCCAAATTAGGACGAGATGTGGGTAGCTCTGAAACAAGAAGAGCTAAGGAGAGACCTGCTCAAGGACAAGCTTGACGGGAGCAACAGTGACAGTGGGTCGAAGCCCAAAGTGGAGGAAGAGGATAGCGCAGTCCTTGCATCAAAGGGACAACAGGGGAAACAGAGACGAAAGAAGGACATCTCCAAGGTGAAGTGCTTTAGATGTGGCGAGATGGGCCACTATGCACTCGAGTCTCCTTTGAAGAAAAATGACAAGGATGAGAAGGATGATCCTAAGGTTGCAGCCGCAAAAATCGAGCAGGAGGAGGAGTTCGCCATGACAACCAAGATACCTCTAGGAGGGGGGTGGGCTGATATAGAATTGTAGTTTGACAAAGCTACAGATGGGCAGGATCCTTGAGGAGCCCACCTCTTGGATCATCACCTTGCTACGGGAGCCCATGATCAGTAGTAGTGGGATGGTGGAGTATCAGTTGGTGCCATGGAGTGTTGATTCGACAAATACAGTAGCTAGGAGAGACAAAGACTAAGTAGCGTAGAGCAAAGAGGCAACAATGCGAGGAGGCACAGTGCAGAGCTTCAGCAACGCAGTGGCTTCAAAGGAAAATGGGACTAGCAGCAGTCAAGATATCAATATTGAGGTGTATCCACTGGATACTTGCCCAATTTTGGTTGTTTTCAGGTGCTTCTCTCAACAATTGCATTGCAGTGTTGGGAGGAAGGACCAACAACAACACGGATGCAGAGGGAGGTGCAGTATGGATGTAGCATTAGCAGTGTCAAAGGCAGCAGCACAGTAGCAGTAGTAGCGCAGTGGTTGATGGATAACATGTCAGACATCAACAGCGCAAAGACGATGTTTCAGAGTCAAAGCAGTGTGCAAACAGGCAATGTATTGCTAGAGCACATTCCTCACTAAGAGGGAGTGTTGAATTGGGGTAGCATCGGATGTGCTCTAATCCTCAAATTTTGCAGGGAGGTGTGGGCACAAGTATTCCAAAGAACTTAGAAAGTGTTTTGGGAAATTCCACCAAGAAGTGATTTTATTAAAATAATTAATATTTTTAATGGGGTTCCTAAGTCTAAACTTAGGAAAATTAAAATATTAATGGGTATTAATATAATCGGGGGTGAAACTTCTAGAAAAAGCCACGAATCAAGCATAAAACGATCTGAGCCTTTGATTATGATTTAATCTAGGCCGTTGGTTGTCCAACAGGAAGATATAAGAAGGGGCTTGAGGGTCATTTGGAAAACACACAGAGAGATTGAGAAAATCGATTTTTTGAGGTGAGAAGTTCTCAGGAGGAAAATCGATTGAGGAGATCTTGCAGCAAAGGGGCAGTGAGAATCCGGGAGAAGGAATTTCCGGAGAGTACCAGGTAGGGAGAGAATAAAAAGACGTCCAGAGGAAGGTTGATGCTAGCCTACGCAATGCTGGCGCAGAGGCAGCGCAGTCCTTGAGGGGAAGTCGAGTTCCTGTTGAGGGAAGTCGAAGTTTAGTTGCCGGAAGCTAGGGTGTGAGTTTGGGAGGCAGAAAGTCGATTTCTTAGCCAGCAGAGGATAAAGAAGAGGTAGCGTAATACCTTGGAGCGATGACACAAAAACTGTCCGGGGTGATGTAGTTCTGCGCAGAGGCCACGTTGAGGGTGACAGAGAGCCTCCAGAGCAGCAGGATCAGTCATTGATTCTCCAGTGACAGGGCGAGATCATTTCACCAGTCTTTTTTTTAGTATTCTCTTTGTATCAGATTGCTAGTTGAGCATCCTAGAATTATACTCAAAATTTTCTCTTTCATAATAATAAACCCTCAGAGCTGTTGCACCAGTTTTCCCGCTTTGGGTTTTTCCGGGGACTATTTGTCCAAAAATAACTGTCCTGTGTTGTATTTTCCTTTCTTGCTCAGTATTTTGTTTCCGCATATATGTAAATTAAGTAAAGGCTGCAAATGTATTTGCTTCGATATTTACCGTAGAACACAATAAATAACTTGCATGATTTAAACAAGTAGGAGAAGAAACATCAATTTTCTGCAGTAGGGATTCCGTCTTAGGAATTTTCACACAAAACCCTAGCCTCCTTTCCTTCGCACATGTGAAGAGAGAGAGAGAAATAACCCAAGCACTTGTCTTTCCCCTTCTTCCTTCTTCGCTAGCTTTCTTCTTCTCCTCCTCCGCTTGAATGATGAGAGGATGAATGATGTCCCAAGGAGGTCAAGTTCCCTCCTATATATAGGCTTCCAAGGTGGATGAAATGCCCTAGTTTAGGCTGACTTCTTCGCTGCCAAGCGGACTTGGTCTTGAAGGGTATCTTGGCATTTTAAAATATAAAAAAAATGCTTTTTACAAGTTACAATGTGCCCAAAGGGGTCTTCTTCATATGACAATGACTCTTTTGACTTCTTGACCCTAGGAAAAACCCTAGAAGCACTCAATGGGTGCTTGACCTCTAAAATAAAAGACCTTGAGCATGAAACCCATGCTTCAAAAATAATGATAATAATTTTTCTTTCATTTTACAAAAAGTACATTTCATATTTATGAAGACTGAATCTAGTTACACATTTTTCAACACTCCCTCTTAACTAGGGAGGGATTCATAAATGGTGCATGGACATTCTCAAACTAAAGAGATCTCATAAGAAGAGTCGGATTGGTAAGCCATCTCTTTGCATCATTTCAACCAACATTGTCACATAGCAAGGCCTTGACTAACAACTCTATCTCTCCACAAGGTCAGAGCATAATGTTGGCGAGACCAATGACTGATGAACACCATCATAATTGTCTCTCAAGGCACATACCCCACTCGGGTGTTCATAGGGTATGTCCTTCCAGGACAATTCCTATCTTGGAATATCACTTCCTCTAGGAATTTCCTCTACGACTACTCTTGTCCTGGATGCCCTACCTCATCCTCAAATAGTATCAGATGCCAGACGCTTACCCAATCCTCCATTCTTTCTTCATGGAGTGAAGACAAGAATGATATGTCTATCTCTTCCTCTCAACTAGGGAGGATATATCAACCAGTCCAAGCTTGTCTCGCAAATACACAAGCTTCTTAGTCGGAAGAGATTTTGTCAAGATGTCAGCGACCTATTCATTAGTGGAGATTTACCGTAGCTACAACACTCCATCCTGCACTAGCTTTCAAATGTAGTGATATTTGTTATTTATATGCTTTGTCTTACCATGAAATACTCAGTCTTCAGACAACCTTATACAACTAGTGTTGCCACAATGTATCACTGCAGGGTCCATCAGTCCTTCAAACAAGTCAGACAATAGCATCTCTGCTTACTTCACAGGATGCAATGTATTCAACCTTAACACTACTCAAAGCAATTGATTCTTGCTTTCTACTCATCCAGGATATCATGGAGGATCCCAAACTAAAACATCCTACAATAGTGCTTCTCCCATCCATCTCACTGCCTCCCCAATCAGAATCTATATATCCAATCAATTGGACATCATTCCTCTTATCATACTTCAGGCAGTAGTGGATTGTTCCTTGCAGATATCTCAGTATATGCTTGGTTGCTATCCAGTGATCATGCTTGGGCTCTACTTGGAATTGGCTAAGAACATTCACTACAAAACAAATGTCTGGTCGAGCATTTACCAAATACATTAGCGAACCAATCAATTGTCGACACTTTGTTGGATCCCTTGGGCTTGATTTAGAATTTCGTAGCCTCTTCAAGTTCGTGATCATAGGGGTTGTCGTAGGTTTGCAGTTCATTATGTCAAACCTCTTCAGCATCTCGATCACATACTTTCCTTGACCTAGATAAATCTCATTAGGTCCTTGCCAAATTTCCAGCCCCAAATAATAGTGCATGAGCCCTAGGTCCTTCATATTGAATTCTGTTGCTAGTTGCTTGCTGCACTCTTGAATACGACCTTCCACACCTGTCATGAGAAGATCATCCACATATAGAAGAATGATCACAGATTCATCCTTCACAACCTTCATATAAAGATTCAGATCAACAAAACTCTTCGAGAAGCCCATGTTGAAAATAGCAACAAGAAATGCTAAAAATAGAAGTGCTAAAAATAGCAGTTTGGGTACTAGTGTTGGATATAGCAACAAAGAATGAAAAAATGGAAATGAAAAAATGGAAATGCTAAAAATAGCATTGCTATAAATAGTATTTCGGGATAGATTCCAATTTTAGTTAGTCCCTGAACTAAAATTGAGAAGTAAAATTCGAATTTGATCT
>APFE030109541.1:0-10216 GCA_000404065.3 Pinus taeda | reverse complement strand
TCCTCCTCCACCGCTTCCACCTCCTCTGCCACCTCAACGTTCGTCTCCTCCTCCTTCACCTCCTCCTCTTCCACTGACTCTGCCTACTACTCCTCCTCCTCCACCACCTCCACCTTTGCAACCTCTTCCACCACCTCCTCCTCTTCCTCCTCCACCTCCTTCTCATACTCCACCTCTACCACCACCTCCTTAACCACCTTTTCCTTTGCTTCCTCCTCCTCCTCCTCCTACAACTTCTCCACATCCACCAGCAATGCCACCACCTCCACCTATATATAAAAATATATACATGATAATATAACAAATAATATGTATAAAAATTGCAATATAAATAAGTAATTATGAGAACAACAATTTAATTAATAAAACTTAATTTACTTTTCTAGTTTAAGTCAACTATTATTTTTAGAATTTCACTAACAAAGTTATGGTAAAGGAAATAAATATTATGTGTGGCCACTCATGATTTTGAATATTAAAGTTGTAAGAGTGGTGAACATGAAAAGTGAACACCAAGTCATAAAAGTGTAGTGTCGTTTAACAAAACAACATTTCCGTTTTTTATTTGCAAAAAAAATAGTTATTTTTTACATATTCATATTTCTACAAATTTATATTTAAAAATATTAATAATACTTTTTATATTTAAAAATACAATTTATAATATTGAATTTATTTTTCTACTAAAGATTTGAAAATATATGATCTAAGCCAAAGTTCCAATTCCAATAAAAAAAATTGAATCTATTTGCGAATAGAGTTAAAAAATGAGCCATCAAAGTGTATTACCCACCCAACAAACATTTACCCACCCAACAAACATTTCCAATCCGTCATTTGACAAACCCAGGTGAACGTTTGCATGAATTTCCATAGATTCAAATTCGTAATCTAGTTTTTTGGATAATAATTTTGTGGTTACCAGTATCTATGATTGATGTCTGAGTAATCACCAAAATTCAGTGAAAAGGATTGAGCCGATATAGCAATTGAGGATGAGTGTTGATGACGAAGTGTTTATACTTTTCAATGTGTAAACAAAAGTACAATGGAACACGAAAAATATAGTTGCAGAAAAATAATTATAAACCAGTGATCGTTCAAACAAAATTATCCATAAACGATATCCAGTTGCACATTTTTTTTTTAAACAACAATTTAAAACAATGATTGTACTCTATCCATAGTTGTAAAACAAAATTATAAACCATATTTTAAAACAAGTCTCGAAAAAAAGCATGGCTTCAAATGTGCAAACAAAACTATCCATAAAGAATATCCATAGTTTTAGGAAAAAATTATAAACTGGAGTTTAAAAAAAATATCGAAAAAGAAAAGGCATGGTTCAAGAATGTTAAGATAATTCAAATTGACAAAAATGGCTACTTACCTCCAGTGCTATGGGAAGTATTGTTATGAAGTGCTAGGTGGGTTGCGCATCGATCGAACACGACCTTCAGAGATCTTCAATCCAAGGCTCTACCATCAAAGATATAGATCAAACACACGACTTTCATATACTCAGTGTGACGCTCTCCGAACAAAGATACAGATCGAACGAACACACGACCTTCAAAGATATTCAGTCTCACGCTCTGCCATCAAAAATATAGATCGAACGCACGACCATCATATCATATATTCATTCTCACGCTCCCCCAACAAAGCTCCCCCAACAAAGATACAGAGACAACAACATTGGCGTTATCCATGAAAACACTAATTCAAAACCGCCGCCGCTATGAAGAAAACGGTTCTAATTCAAGAAGGCAGCCCATAAAAACAAACTAAAATAATTAACCTTTAAATTTTAGAGAAAGGTAAAATAAAAGATTAAAAATTAAATTTAAAAAAATTGTTAACTGTTTTTGACGTAAAAGATTGAAATTTTGAGAGTAAGAAAGACCAAACAGTTGATGGCAAAGTAAAAATTTAAAAGTTAAATATTAAAATACGCAGTTTCAAATTTAGAAAGACTCATTGTTTAATTGATTTGTTGTAAAAAATGAAAATTTCAAAGTTAGAAATGTAATGGTAACATTTAAAAATGTAAACTGTAAATTGGTTTCTTCAAAGTACACACAATATGATCAAAGTTAATGAAATGTCAATTTTTATCTTAGTGACTCACACTATCGGACCCAGTTTGAATTCACACAATTACCAAAAAAGTTAATGCTTAAATTTGAAATGTCAATATTTATCTCAGTGACTCACAATATCTGACCTCGGTTTGAATTCACACCATTACCAAAAAATTTAATGCTTAAATTTGAAATGTCAATATTTATCTCAGTGACTCATAGTATCTGACCTGGTTTGAATTCACACAATCACCAAAAAGCGGTGAAAGTAATTATACATATTTTTTTATTATTAAAAGTCATATGGCTTAATAACATTTTTCACTAATAAAATAACTTTATTAATTAATAAATAAAATCATACAAATTAATAATCATCTTCACTAAAGTTATATGGATTAATAATCCTCTTCATTATTAATTAAAAAATAATTAATTTACATTTTTCTAAATACTTTTACGTTGGAAATTTTGAATCATAAATATATAAATAACATATTTATTTCAAATTTTTAGATAACTTATTTTTTTCAATCTTTCTAACGGCCTTGCAAAAGCTTAGGAGTATCAAAAACCTAACTACTAAATCACTAAGGGTTTTTTTAAGTACAACCAATTAGTTATTGTATTAAAACAATGAGGGAAATCATAAGGAAACACACATTGGGTTTACAAATAATATTTTGATCTATAAAAATATATATATTAATATATGTGTCTATAAATTCACTAATTAAATGAATTTACTATTAGATATTTCTATATATTGCAGTATATAGTCACCCACAAAATTGTTCCCCTTATTTAATGTAACATTTAATCACTCTAACCACTATAATATTTGATACAATATGTGCCCCTTAAGAAAAATCCATTATGAATATCAAAACACTAATATTACCCATAATGGCTAGTTTACCGTTATCACTGATACTCTTAGATAATTACAAACTCTTCCATAATGCAACCTCTAAACATTATTACTATTAAAAATCAATGACACTTGATAATTCTTAAGGGCTAACTCTAAAATTAAATAAAACATAGTGGACTATGATCTTTAAAACACAATGAATTCTAGAAACTATGACCCCTAGTACAATTCACCATCATGACATTATAATTCTTGAAATTTTACAACACACGTCAATTTAATATCTAACACATTAACTATAACATTAAAACTATAGCTTTTATGTACTTAAAGTGGCATAACATAGTGATCAAGTTGAATCAAGTGTAACTCCAAATTTGATCCCATAAGAAAGGAATATAATAAATGTTGTGTATTTTGGAGATGATATTTTAATTATCGATATTGACCCAGAAATAACTTTTCATGAGCCAACATATGGTAATGGTTTTGATTATCGATATTGACCCAAAACGCACTTTTGGTGAGTCAACATATGATAATGATCTGGAGGAGATGATACAATGATTTTGTATATTTTGTAGATCAGTTAAGATCTTAATGTTGGTGTCTGAAGTTCATTTAAACTATTATTCCTTCCATCAATTAATATTAATCAAGTATATATATGTTTTATTTTTATATTTAGTTATACGTATTTCAAAATTATAAAATTTCTAAAATACTATTTTGTATATTTCTATATGGTTTTTTCTGATTTTCACTATTCAATGTAATACGAATAATAAATATTCTTTAATCCGTTCCTATGTATTCATGTTTATATTATTGTGTTAAATATATGTATTGTTAAATTAAGTTTTTGATATCTCAAATTGTTTTTCTTATTTCTAATTTTTTCCTAATGAGAGTCGTTTTGCATGAATAGGGAGAGTTTCTAACATTAAACTCAATATTTTACAATAAATTGGCTAATGATCATGACGGGAAAAATATACAATTAGGAAAAACACATTGATGACATGCTAAATATGAACTGGTATAAATGTGAAAATTTTAATAAGTCCATTAGTTTCCCCTCTTTACTAATTTGGTTAGACATGAAACAAACTTCATTAGTTAGTCATCTGAAAATCTTTAAAAATGTTTCCTCCCTTAGCAAATACAAAAATTGTTTCCTCCCTCATCGTACATTCAATTCTCCCTACAAAGGTATGCTCACTCTTTATATGTACACAAAAAAGAGATTTTCTATCACCATACAATTGACCAAATATATATATATATGTGTGTGTGTGTGTGTGTGTGTGTGTGTGTGTGTGTGTGTGAGAGAGAGAGAGAGAGATGAGTTAATAATCTAACATAATATACTCAATTCCACCACAAGCTCTAGAAGAACAAGGGGATATACGATTACTCCTTCTAGATGTTGAACAAGAAGAAGAAAGGGAAAGATAATTATACACAACCATTTGAATTTGACCTCTTAGTACCTGTGACATAATCTCATAAGAATATTGGAAGAAAAGATTCACAAACTTGGAAAACAATAGGGACATAAACATATACAATAAATGAGAATCAAATCTTTCTAGGTATTCAATTAGAACACCCACAACAACAATATAATATACACTCAATTACATGAAAGTTTTTTGAGGATACCCTATAAGTGTAGGAAAGAAGGAAGCCTAGAAAATTGGAACAATTTCTAGAATAATCTACTGGGAGTGACGTCTTGTTGTTTCTTGGACATGGAAAATATTATTCATTGAACAATAAACAATTGACTCTAGACAAACTCAACATAGAAAGAAGCTCATCATAGGCATAGGAACAAGGATAGTTGACTAAACCCAACAGGAAAGAAAAAATTAAACATCGACTTGACTTGTGATTCACCCCATGCTACTACAATAAAAATTATAGAAGAAAATGATGGTCAAGATAAAACCCGATCCAAGCAGTTTGATAGTGATGAAGCTTCATCCAAGCATTCTAGGTTTGATGACATATTAAGTTGGATAGTAACAATATTATGCTATAAAGAGATCAACACAAAATGGATATTTGGTTGGAATTCTCTAACTAGGAAATAGAACAACATAATATAAACATTGCAATAAGAATTAATGATCCACCTTTTGCACCCCAACAATTGGTACATAAGTTAGTGGATCAAACATTATATATGCCTATAATTATGCTAATCACCATAGTTATAAGTATTAGGTTGATGGAAGATATTTAAACACCATGGAATATGTTAGAACATTCATAGTAATATTTACATATTTCATAGCTAACTAACATTTTTTGTTGTGTTTAAAATATGCATTCAATTTCTTTAAATTTATAAATAACCATAATATAATTTGTAATAAAGTTATAATTTAGTTAATTTCTACTGTTTTTTTAATCTATGAAATGTGACAGGAATAATGGGTTACCCATTTTGATAGTTATCATCAATTGAATTTTATTTTCAGTTGGATCCATTTGATTTATATGTCTTCCCTAGGTGGTTATTGACAAATTAATAAATATATTTTAGGAAAAAGATTAAAATATATGGAAATCTAATAAAATGGATATACACTCAAGGAGAAAGGCAATACTTTTCATTAAGAACGAAATAATTGTTCAACAAAACACATTGTTTAGTATAGGTAACACCTAGATCACCTCCTGTTGCGACCCTTCTACTAAAAATATTCATATTTTTATTATATATGTACAATGACAAATTCCTTAGTTATCCTTGTGATCAAAAGAAGCCATGAAGGTGAAATAAACTTGGACATGCATAAAAAAACATTAATGAAATAAAATAAGAATCTGTTGTTTCTTTCACTAAATTGTAATATAATTACATTTATGCATCCTAAATTGTCTTACATCATTTCATAGAAAAAATATCATGAAATGTACACACCCTTGGCATTAAAGATTTCATCAGTACTATGTCACAAAGGCTCACAACATGAAAACATTAAATGACCCACAACTTTATTCCTTGTTAGTTATTCCCCATATGTCAGTTTTATTCAACAATGTCTCATGTTATTCTTCTCTTTTACTCACTTAATTCTTTTATATATTTTCTACAACTGCACCATTTTTTTCATTCTTCTAGAAGGTTTCTATCTAGTAGCAAAACTTAAAGGATGGAAGTTTGTTTTAAAGCTTGTAAACCTTGTCTAACATTAATACTCCCCAATATGCATAATGTAGAATGTTTAATGATATTTTCTGGAAAACATGGAGAGTTCTAATGAATTTTAAGTTAAAATAATTTTAAAGCATAAACATTGAGCAAATAAATTAAAAAAATGTAAAAATTGACAACTATTTTTATTTTTTATTTTGAAAAGCCATGGAATATTAACCCACTCTAAATATTACCCCAAACAATTTCTCTAGTACATGGAAAATTATCGATCTTATTTACATTGGAAAAAAAAAATATTCTACCAAGAGCGCATAGGCTATCCATCAATATTATCTCATTTTTCACTCTACTTAGTCATGCTAAACAAAAAAACAAAAAAATGGTATATGAAAATCAAACAATATTTTCAATAAAGAAATCCAAGAAGTAAGAGATAAATTTTCTCTCTATCCATATAACTACAAATAAACTTTGGTTCCAATGCCATGTTTGAAGGTAAATTAAAAAAAAAGTGTGACAATCTACAAAATTCCAAAAGATATGAAGTGCGTGGAAACTAATTCACTGATATTTTACTAAAACTCCTTCTCCTCGAAGCTACTTCAAACACAGTGAAAATTAAAATTGGTATCATGGATTAAGGTATACTAAGATATTCGTTTTTCTTAGGTTTGAATTTTCCATCATGCATAGCCAAAGTGCTAAATCTGTAACCATTTCATGTATCGCAAAATTTTGGTGAAACTAATTTCAGAATATTTTGCCAAAAAATAGACTCTTTGCACTATTTCAAACAACTATAAATTAAAATAAGTACCATTGGGTAAGACATACTAAGGTGGATTTTTTTATTACTTTTTTCTTGTTTTGAATTTATCATCGATCATAACTAAAGGGTTTAAAATGTAATCGTTTCTTTCATTTTAAGAGAAAAAATATTTTTATCATGTTTTAAAGAAAGGGCATAAACTTGTAAGGAAAACAAATCTAAAATTAAAAAGAACCTAAGAGAAGAAAAGAAATGATGCACCTAAGATGAATTGGAAGAACTAATTGTTAAGACTACACAAATACCTTGTAAGTAAAAGTAGTAGTGACAAATTCGAATAGATTCTCTTCAACTCGCTCCCAAATTGGATGGTGAAATGATTGAAGAAATAAAACACAAAGGATATACCAATTATGAAAGTCTTGTTTTCACAAATGAGATAACATTTTATCATTATGCTTCAATGCAACACATTAATTATTGAACATGACAACATAATACAATTCCACAAGAATGATTCCAAGTTGGCATGGAAGGGAAATATGTATTCATGGAATAGAAATTTTCGTTACAAGTAATCAACCATAAAAGATAAAAGTTGAACCATTTTGTAACATTATCTAGAAACTTGTGTGAAATTACTGGACATTATACTCTATCTACATAGTAAAAGGTTTGAAATTATTTTTCATTTATCATGCCTCAATCGTGTATAGTATCAAACTAATAGAATTGCATGCAACACTATTTGTTACCATGATTTTTTATAAGGGAAATCATTAATTACTGAAAGATGTTGCCAGGGGCTAATAATGTAGCTTAGTTGTTCATTTTCATTCAAAATTGCACACTCAACTAGCATTTTGAGTAAATGAATCCCCTAAAAATGGGGAGAATACTATCAAACAATAAATTTTCAACACCATCCAACATTTTCATGCATACATAAGACTTGCCATTACGAAAATCATATCATATCCACAATATATACTGAAACAAACAATCTCCCAATAACATCAACTCCTATAGATGTATCATAGTAGTTTTCATGAATGTTAAATAGGAAAATGCAATCAAGCTAAATCAATATGATTTTAGTTTAAGGACTTGTAATGTTGACGTTGAAATACATACTCTTTGAAAACTATTAAGCACATACCTGAGATCAAAACAAAATTTTTGCAGGAGAAAAAATCACAAGTTTCAAGAAGGCATATGAAATTGGAACATTGAGAATAGTAGCCATGCAAAAGAGAGAAAGAACTGAAATCTTGGCTATTAAAAATCTGTTCAAGTCTTCTTCAGTGTGCACATCTTGTTAGGAGAGAAAGCAAAATAAAATGTTTATCATTGGGCTAACTAAAAAAATTGAAGAGTAGTGATAGTTGAGAAATGTATATACTAAATAATAATTCACAATAATTCACAAAAAATATATAGACTTCCAGTTGAAAAAAATTGGTTAAAAAAAATTTGGACCAGTCAAGTGCCTCCACAAAAGCTACATTAGGGTTCATAAACAATATTCAATTACATTTATAAAATAACTTAGGAAGTTTGTCTCCTGTATAAGTAAAATAGACAACAATACTATTCCAATAATAGATAGAAATTTTTTATGGAAGACACATAAGGACAAAAAGCCTCCAAATAATTACCACAACTAGACAACTTCATATGATGAGTATATATTGGAGATACAAGAAAGGCACAATAACTCAGTCACGTGAGGAAATATTTTAAGTGAACAAGGAAAAGGGTAAATAAACCAAATTGAATAGTGGCAGTTATACCTATTGGCCTTTTAAAATAAGTATAAAATAAAAATGGAAAGAATAGGAACCAACTTTTATATCACATGAATAATTAAGATGAGTATCCTTCTCTAGAACATCTTTCATTCGACTATTTTTGACAATGGTGCCAACCACATTAAATGTAGTTTTTACACCATTTTTAAGGCCAATAATCTTGCCCGCCCTTATAGTAGTTGCCCATACTTATCAAAAAAGATCAAATGATGATTATTCTTCTCTGGAACATCTTTGCTTCTGCTATTTGTGACAATCGTGCTAACCTCATTAAATGTGGTTTTTACACCATTGTTAAGGCCAATAATATTTCCCTTACTTATAGGAGTTTCCCTTACTTACCAAGAAAGATCAACTTGTATGGTTATGGAGCAATTCCATCCTTAACTAAAATGTGTTCCTTATCATTGTCAATTATTTCTAACTCTAAAGTTCAAGTGATTGAAAAAAAATTGCATACTACTACATGGAAAAAGAACTAAGGGGTGAGTCAATTCCTTCAGGATAAACCTGCAAAACTCGTATCTCAAGGTTTCTTATCCCAACAAAGATCAACCTTTGCTAATCTAGAGGAATTCCTTCCTTATCTTGAATTTTAGTATTCACACCAGAGCTAGTCAACATCATGACAAAGACCTATATATTACTTGGGAGATGTATGGACACAAACATGTCAGTTATTCTGAATATTATAATCAACTAGTACATTTCTTTCATCTTCATGCTCGTGCCTAGCAAACATCAACCTTTGATGATTTGGAGGAATTCCTTGTCTTGAATTTTAGCCTTGGCATTATTGAAAATCTTTGAGCTATCAACTTCAAAAGTAATGTTCATCCAAGGTAGATTTTCGATATCTACATTCCACCTCTCAAATAGAGAACCAATTAGATTTAATTATGAGTTTTGAGATCTTCATGATTTTTTTTAGTTCTCGTAATGTGAAATATGTCATGAGGTACGTGTTCTATTTACTAGCCATTTCATTTATATGGCTACACTAATTCCTATAAAGATCGAATACCTTGCCCATCTTGCCCTTCATTGTAAAGATTTGTTAATACGTGGGCACACAAATTTTCACTTGCACTTTTGTCGTTTATAAGTTTACACTAATTCGTGTGAAGTTAGAAGACCTTGCCCTTCATTGTAAAGATTTGTTAATACGTGGGTGCCCACATTTTCACTTGCATTTTTATCATTTATATGGCTACACTAATTCCTATCAAGATCGAAGACCTTTCCATTCACTGTAAAAATCCGTTTCCATTTTTAGAAGCGTAATTCCTGTCAAAATGGAAGACCTTGACCTTCATTGTAAAGATTTGTTAATACCTAAGCACATACATTTTCAATTGCACTTTTATCGTTTATACACTAATTCCCCTTCATTGTAAAAATACATTACCTTTTTAAAAACTTTTTAATTTTTTTTTTACATATTTGTCAAGATGCTTTGCAATTAAAAAAAAATTATTAATACCAATAAATTTCATATAACTATTA
>APFE030109535.1:37304-129027 GCA_000404065.3 Pinus taeda | reverse complement strand
GCTAAAAGAGACGAGGCTACAAAATTAATGGTGAATACCAATTACCCATTAATAAGTCATAGGCATCTAATCTGGATGATTAGATTTATTGAGAAATTATGGAATTAGCTAGTTATTTATTTCCCTAAAAGACAAAAGGTTGTCTTTCAAAGTGGGAAACAAAAGCTAATTAATGAGCTAGTAACTATGTGTCACTTGTTGGTGAGGTAGAGGTAGTTACCAACCATGAAAAGAGTGGTATATATAATATATATATATATACTATATATTGTTGGAAGCAATGATCACTACTAAGGGGGTTGTGAATCAGAAGTGATGTCCTTTATAGAAATTTTCACAAATTTAAACTTTTTCCACAAACTCAAATATCCATGCACATCCACAACATTAGTTCATCAAAACTTGTAAGCAACAATAAACTCAAATCATAACAATAATGAGAAATAACCATGAGAAACCTAAGTTGTTGGCATTATGATACAGGTGTTGTCCTTGATGACAACTCTCTCAGATGACAGTTCATAGTGCAGTAGGCTAACAGCAAAGGATTACAGATCAAACTCCAAAGAATGAAGAAAGAGAGATATATTCTTGTTCACTTTGTCTAATAAGTGTTTACACATAGGTTAACAGAACAAAAGAAGCGTATAACATATACACGCACTTTCACAGGAGGAAAAGTGCGTACATGTTGGAAAACCAAGTATTTGATCCAAGGTATTGGTCCAAGGTATTTGGTCCGAGGTATTTCGTCCAAGGTATTGACCCTAGGTATTTGGTCCAAGGTATTGGTCCTAAGTGGTTTTGGTCCAAGGTATTGAGAAAGACCTAAGAGTACATAAGGAGGAGAAGATCATTAATCCAGGTGTGTAACCAATAAGATTCTAAGGAATACTTCTATTTGAAGTATATTTTATGTTGTAGGGTTATATTTGGGACTAGATCTAAAATATTCATGTGCACCTTGAGTTCAATATTGGATCAGGAATCATGAGACTTGAAATGACTTATTCTTGAATGATCTGATATTGGGTGAGACTATATATGATGTTTTTCACCTGTTCTATTTGTTATCTATCATGATCTAGGTTTGTCTGAAGTATGGAATTGCAACAAAGTTCTGAGTCAATATTTGCAGATCTGTATGCAGGTTCGTCTCAGCCAAAGAGCATATACATACAGGTTTGGTTCTTTCAAGTAGCATATACAAAAGAAAAGCTTATTTTCATATATGTTTGATCTATCTGATAAAATTATGTTATTTTATCATTGTCTATCAATGAATTCTTCTTAGATCTGAATGTAAAACTGAATGCATAAGGAGGCTGGCATTTGATTGATTGATTGTATAAGTGAGAAGAAGTGATCTTTGTCCCCACCTGTGTAAAGCTCTAAAATATTCAAAATATTGATAGTTGGTATAGAATTGATTCAAAAGTTTATGTTTGCAGTAGTTTTGAAGGTATATGCAGGGTCAATTAACAGAAGTAGCATATACACGCAGTTTGGATGCAGCCAAGTAGCGTATACACTCTAACGCATAATTTTTGAGGTTACAACTAGTTCTGAATGATTATGCATGGTTCTAGGTTCAGCATAATGTTCTGGTGTCACTGATTTGATTTTTCAGATTATCTGAATATTGGTTGACGCGGTGTAAGTTTAAAAGTTATGATGGTTCCAGTGTGAAAATTTGATGAAATGTGGCCTTCAGATTGTGGTGTTATGATCCAGGAGTATCCAGTCTGAAAATTCATGAAACGTGGTCCCTGGTGGAAGAGTGGAGTTTTATTCTGTAGGCTGGCACCTACGTACTAGTAAAAATATTGGCTAGTACAAGAGCTAGGGGGTTGTATCTCCTTTCCAATAGAATATGGAGAACGAGAGAAGGTTGTAATCTTCTACAGGTAGAAGCCTGCGTACTGGTATGAGTCTCCAGTACAAGACTGTAAATAGCTTTTCTTATTATTAAAAGAAGACAAAGATGACAACATTAGGTGGTTTTTACCCACATTGGGTTTCCACCTTACACCTTGGTGTTCATGTGTGTTTCTTATGTGAGATGATTTATTCGACTTTTACTGTACTATCTAATAAATCTCTGATATACTGCTTTAAGATCAACATATGATAAATTTTCTACATCAAAAGTTCTTTGGATATACACTGGTTTCGTTAATCACAATCATGTGTACACACTAGTTCCCTTCAATGAAGTAGCATATATAAAATTATTGATCTGATAATACTCATTCACCCCCCTCTCATTATTATTTCCGACAATTGTTATCAAAGTAGGTCCTTTAGAAGAATCTTGATCGCTTGAAGGGAGATCCATCAGCATGAATAATCAAGAAAGCATGGAATCCATCAAGCCACTAATCTTCAATGAGAGCAACTTTGTTTATTGGAAAATAAGAACCACAACCTATCTACAATTGCTTGGAACGGATGTCTGGGAAATTGTGGAAGGAGGATATACATTTCCAACAACAATTCCTACAGATGTAGTAGGTAAAAAGAAATATGAAACCAATGCCAAAGTTGTCAATAATTTATTGGGAAGTGTGTCATAATCAAAGTTCTTCAAACTCATGCAGCTCAAATCAGCCAAAGAAATATGGGACAAAATCGTTTTGAGCTACGAAGGAGACACTTAGGTAAAACATGCTAAGCTTCAAACTCTTATAATTCAGTATGAAACTCTTAAGATGCATAGTGATGAAAGTATAGCTAGTTACTTCATACGTATAGATGAGGTTGTTAATTGTATGAAGAATCTAGGTGAACAAATAAAGGAAGTTACCTTAGTTGAGAAATTTTTGAGATCCTTATCTGCTAAATTTGAATCAAAGGTTTCTTCCATTTCTTCCATAGAAGAAAAACAGGATCTGCAGAATATCACTATGACATAGCTTCACGGAATTTTAATTACCTTTGAGATGAAAAAAGGAGGACCATCAGATATGAGAGAAGCCACATTTAAAGCCTCAGCAAAAAGAAATGAAGAACGCAATGAATCAGGACATATTTTAGAAGAAGAAGATGAGGTAAACTTTGTCAAGAAGCTTCAACGGGGTTCTGGAAGGTTTACAGGTAAGCTACCCTTCAAATGCTTTGCTTGTGGGTAATTCCATCATTATTCTGCCAGATGTCCTCATAAAGATAAATATGAAAAAGGGAATAGAAAACAAGTTGTGAATAAAAGGAGTTACTATAGTCATGAATAAAGAAATGGTTTATCTAATAGTGATGGAGATGAAACTCGACAAGATTACAGACTTCTCATGGATTATGATAGCAATAATTTTTGGGATAGTTTAGAAGAGGATAGTGATGGTTTATCTAATAGTTATCATTATATACTTCTCATGGCTTATGACGATGATAATTTTTGAGATGCTTTAGAAGAGGAAGACCTTCATGAAGAAATCTCTAAACTCAAAGTCTATTTAGAAGAAAATAATATGATTATAGATACCTTGACATACCAACTTGCTAAAAAGGAAAAACACAATGAAAAACTAGAATGTGAAATTGTGGGTCTAAGAAAGGATCTTGATAAAATGGAATCTCTCAATCTTAGATTTGCTAAAGGATCAGAAAATTTAAATGAAATTATCAAAGTTCAATGCTCTCCTCTGATAAAGACAAGTCTTGGATATACTGAAGAAGCATCTCCATCACAAAAGCTATCAACCTCCACCAATAGCTATCTTGATGCAGCAAAGACCAGTGAACAGTATCACAATCGTTAGCAAAGGCATAAAAATGATCACCAGTTAAATCATACTCAATTTACTCCAAGAATGAATAGAAGCCACAACCAACCTCAAGCAAATCATATTCAATTTGCTCCAAAGATGAATATCAATAGAAACTACAATCACCAGGTTAATAGATTCAATAGTCGCAAGAACTTCTTTAATGGGAAATGGTTTTCATTTCATAATTTTGGGCACAAAGTTGCTCAATGCATTGCTTACAAAACCATCATGATTAGAGAAGCACGAAATCAAAGGAATGTAACAGGAATCAAGAGAATTTCCTATAATAACTTTTCTCCTCTTGAAAATGAAATAGAATGCTCAATCTATAACAACTTTGGTCATGAAGAATCTGAATGCAGGAGAAAATTTTGGCAAACATCTCAAAAGTAGCAAACGCCATTAAATCCCAAGATATGGAGAAGGAAAGAATCTCAAACAGAAAGATGTGGTATAGCCTTGTATGCAGAAGGACAAGAAAATCAGTGGTACATCGACCGTGAATGCTCCAAACACATGACAAGTGAAAAAGAAAAACTTCACTCATATAATGCCTTAGAAAAGGAAAAGAATGTCTCATTTTGAAATGACACTCTTGTTGTCATAAAAGGCAAAGGTTTTTTTTTCTTGAAAGAAAAGGTTAAAGCTGGAAATGTTATGTATGTAGACGGTTTAAAGAATAACCTATTGAGTGTTAGTCAAATGTTTGATCAAGGAAATGAAGTGGTGTTTCAATCAAATGGATGTGTTTTTCATGAGCTTGATACAGGAGAGACCATGATCAAATATACAAGAACTCCAAACAACTTATACATACTCAAGGGAGGACAACAACAACGCTATCTAAGAAAAAATGATGAAAACTGACTGTGGCATAGAAGTTTAGGACATCTAAGCTTTTCTCAAATAAGAAAAGCATGCAGACTCAAGGTTGTTCGTGATCTTCCAGATATCAACATCCCAAAAAATACAATTTGAAAACCATGTCAAATCGGTAAGAAAACTAGAATTCACTTCATGGAAAAAGAAGGGTCAACTAGTAAGCCTCTTGAACTTGTCCATACTGATTTATGTGGACCATCAAGGAAAAATTCACCTCATGGAGAAGAATTCTTTATTTTGTTCATTGATGATTTTTCAGAATGTGTTGGATAGATCTTCTAAAGCATAAATATGAAGCATTTGAAAAGTTCCAAGCCTTCAAAGCCTTTGTTGAAAATGAATCAGATCAAAAAATCAAATGCCTCAGATCTAATCGAGGAGAGGAATTTACATCGGATGAATTCTTTGAATTTTTTGAGCAACATGGAATAAAAAGGAAATTCTCCACCACAAGGACTCCTCAACAAAATGGTGTGGTAGAAAGAATGAAAAGAATAGTTCAACAAATGGCTTGAACTATGCTAGATGAATCTAGAACTCCTGCAACCTTCTAGGGTGAAGTTGCATTCACTGTCGTGACTATTCTCAACAAAGAAAATGTTCGGGTAAGTAGTACTCAAACTCCACATGAACTTTGGTATGGTTAGACTCTTACTGTAAAATACTTTAAAGCCTTTAGAAGCAAATGTTTTATCAAAAGGACTAATGAAAAACTTGGTATGTTTGAACCCAAAGAAAATGAAGGTATTCTTATTGGTTATTTTTCTAGAAGTAAAGGATATAAATGTTATAATAAAAGACTTGGGAAAATTGTGTTAGAAAATTATATATTACGGAGCAATGGAACACATAAAATATTGCAGAAATATAAACACAGAAAACACACAAAACAAGAGAGACACAGATATACGTGGTTCACCCAGTTTGGGCTACGTCCACCTCGAACAGCCAGTCCTTCCTTTCTATTATCCAGCAAAATGAAGAGACACAACCTACAGCAAAGCCGCTGTAATATCCTCTGTTTTTCTCTCACAGTCTCACCTCTCTGTTTCTCGCTCACACACACACCGAATACACATCTATATCGCCGCCTCAAATACAATACCCTCATACAAAGAGAGGGGTTGCCTTCTAGGGCAAAAAACCCTAAACTAAACATAAGTTCTACCATCAGATCATCCGCCTAATGAACGGCTCAGATTGACTAGAAATTACTATACTTTTACAAGGCAAATTTTCATCTATTTTTATCTTCGGGGGCGTTGCCCCCGAGCCCCCGCGGGGGGGACAAGTCCCCCTCATGTGGAGGGGTGTACAAAACTTCCTGGGGTATACATCCGGCTGAAACAAAGACCTCTGAACAATCATACTCCACACACAACAAATAACAACAATAAATGCTAAATATAGAAGTGCTAAAAATAGCATTTCTATAAATAGCATTTCGGGATACATTCCAATTTTAGTTAGTCCCTGAACTAAAATTGACAATTAAAATTCGAATTTGATCTTAGCAGTTGTTTGTAAAATAATTAATTAATTTATCTGGAGTTAATTAGTTCTAGAAAATCAAACATGAAGTCTATGTGAAGACATGCAATAGTTTTCCCTTTGATTGAGGAAGTTATCCCTTGATTAAAGTGATAAGGATAAGTTGTACTTTGAGTTGTAATTAGTTAGCTTAGTCAATTGAGTTAAGTCCAGTTAGATTAGTTCCAACAGTTTGTTGAACTGATTGTGAGTTCAGTTAGTTAATGCATGCATGCATGTAACTACTGCACTTCAGATAACTAAATATTCTCTCATAAATAACTCATATATGTCAGTTCAGTCAGAGACCCAGTTGAGATCAGATGACAGTGTACTATCAGTTGCAGGAATATTCCATTGAGGATATCTCTTGCATGCAGAAGGAATTCATTCCTTGAGGATTGCGCAATTATTTCTTAGTTTTGTAATGTGGGAATTCACACAAGTGGCAGCATTGGACCCCAGGAGAAACTGCGCAAGGAAATAGGAGGCTTGGAGGATTGGAGGAAGGCATATGTTGTGTATATTCAGTCTATGAGTAGCATTGAGGGATTGTAATGAGAGCTGGATAGCATGTGAGCTAAAGCTTTGTGTAATCCGGACATATTTCCACTTGTATGATAATACAGATATCGGGGTTTTTAGCTGAGGCTTTCCCCAGAGTATTCTTTTGTGTTCATGTGTGATTGATTTCTCATTCTCTGTTATATGTGTTATATTTGAACTTGCTCAAAATCGATTAAGCTTCCGCAATTTTGTTTGTAGAAGTAGATCAAGTATTTTGCTTTAGTATATGGCATTATCAGATGATCTATAGTGGGAAATTCTACATTTTTTTCTAATGTGAATAATGTTTTAAATTTATAAAAAGTTCAAAATTTATGTACTCAAAGTTTAATTTTACAAAAACATTAATTTTTTTGTATATAATTTGCTTCTTTTTTTTGTATAAATATATATTGATATTAGAGTTTAGTAATTTTTTTAAATATGTTCATATCATTTTATTTTATTTGTGTATCTAGAGGAATCTACAACTCACCCAGGCTCATACTCGAGTGATAGAGGGTCAATTTAGACCACTACCACTATAACTTCTAAGTGAACCCATACATGCCCTCACACATGGCCCACAAGGCTAATCAAGGGGCGAGTTGAACCTCAAACCACATACTTCACAAAAACTTCATATCGCGATGGTTGTCAATTGAACTACCCCTTGGAGGCATGTTCATATAATTATTAACACAAATTAAATTAATAATTTCAATATATAGTTGTTCGAGAAATATAAGATTCTACTTGTAGATCTTAATATAATTTGAAATTGATATTTATTAATGTTGAAGATAAAATTTAATATATCAACATAGTAAAGTCTAGTATACTATAATATAAATACTAATAGGAGCATAACACTCTTAGATTCGTCTTCAATTTGTTTGAAATAATACTAAAAAAAAATTAAAGATTTTTTTAATATATAATATTGCCACTTCCAAATTGATCTTTGGTACAACTTTTGGAAAAGACTTCTAACCATTCAAAATGCTCATATTTACGTTCTCATCTTCTAGAAACTCATGCAACATAGGTTTTTTTTTAATCCTAAAGGAACTCAGTAGTCCATTTGACAAGTAACTACTAGTAAACCATTAGGGTTATATGGCTTGTCCTCCTCTCCATAAATTGGGCAACAACCAGGAGGATTTGAACCTTAGATCTCTTAGTTTTCTGAAGACTCACATTACTTAATCAGTAATTGAGTTGCCCCTTGGGACATGCAACATAGGTTTATTGAATACAACATCCACCAATATTTATCAGTTTGATTTAACAATGCTAAGATGTAAATAATATTTTTACTTTGTTTTAATGTTATTATAAAAATATTACCTTGCATAATCGGCAAGGGCGGTGGTATTGTGCTCGCATTACACGTGGTTGAGTCCCACTGGCCGCCACTATAACCACTAGGAGGAACCGCCAGCTCGCAAAAACGGCCCCTCGGTTAAGACGAGACTTGAACTCGTGACTTGCACAGTGGCACGAACGACTTCGCAGACCGTCTGCTGGCCACTAGACCAAACCCCTGCGGGCTTGTTGTTTTGTTTATTAGTATTATAAAAAAATATATTGTAATTTCAAAAACAAATATTAAAATCAATAATTATAACCTGTAAAATTATTTTTTAAGTTTGAAATTAGTATGTGGTTATAGAGAGATAAATTCTTTTAAGTGTTAATTGTTTTTTTTTACTTAAGTTTTTATTTTTATTTTTGAGGATTTTGATCACTCTACAAACATCATATATGTAGAGCTAAAATGATTTTGCACAATCTCTCTCTCTCTCATCTCTCTCTCTCTCTCTCTCTATGTGTGTGTGCTGTGTGTGTGTGTTGTGTGTGTTAATGCACCAGATGTTCCCATTACGGGGTGTCTGTCAAGGGCAAGTGGGGTGGGGAGGTGCACTACCACCATCCCACTAGCTAACAGAATAGAGAGATGTGGCAGCATGGCACCCTCGAGTCATTAAACCACTTTCATGTATTTGGCATAGTCCAACATGTGAATTTACCACCCCATCGAATGCATAATTAATTCCTGCAAGGTCCAATTAATATCAAGCCTAACAGAAAACATAAATAAATATTTGAGAAATATGATGAATATTACTAGGTCATGGAATGAACCTGCCAATTTGAACTTTATCACTAGTTTATGGTTTAATTGGAAGTGGGTGGTTGATACTTCATTGTAAGTTAACATCCTATGCATGATGAATTACTATGCAGCTCCACAAGTGGCTTGGCTCTAGTGTATTAAATTGGGACTGGGAGAATCATTTTATCCTTGGGCATGACATTGGATTGTTATTACTCTTTGGACCGTGAATGATTTAGTGTATTTTCTCTTTGCCCACTTTTTTGTGAGATTGTCCACAAAGCTCGTGGAATCCTTCTAGGGGTCACACAGTTCGAGCTAGATTAACCAAGATGTTTCCTTTACTCCCCTTGTAGGCTCCTTTTTTACTACACCTTTTGAGTTTGCTCAGGTTCCATGGGTCTCTTCGGTACTCAAATCTCCACCTCGATTCCATCTCTTCAGTGGCTTTGCTACTCTTTAGGTTTGACTCCTCATTTTTTCATCATCCCTCATGGATGATGTCCACCTAGTATTAACAACTTGGGGAGGTCTTTAGTAGGTGTCCTCATCTAATCTATGAATTTTCAATTCATTATGCATCACCAAAGGGTCATGGATCCATGTGGCATGACCTACTTCCAAAAGTGAGGTTGTTCACAAGCTTAAATGAATGTAGAAAGCTAGGTCTGCAGGTACCAAGAGGTCACCCCCCAACCAGTCCAAGAAGAAGTAGCCCAAGCAGGATGAGAGCTGGCTAATAAGAGACGCAAACTTACAGATTCAAAGGTCTTCACAGAGACGGTGAAATGGGTCTCAGATATGGGGCACACCAAGGGTCATTACAACTAATATATGTATATTGTGAATATTTATTGACATTTAAAATTTCTGCTTGGAAAATTATTTATTGACAAATATGAAACCAAGGATGCCATCTTCCTGAACTTGAACGGGATGCAATAGTACATGGTCTCTATGGATTGCAAACTCAAATGTTTAGAGAAGAAATTGGGCATCCCTCTTAATCCATACTGCTCCCTAACAACAACAAGGAGCCCATTCCAGTCGAAGCTATCAATTTTGATAAGTATGGATGATTGCCTTGAAAATGCTTTATTTTTCTACATCTATTTGTAAGTATCATTACTTTTTGGCTAAGAGTGGCCCTAGAGGCCCTGTAGACTAGTCTAGTATTTTTTTTTTTAATTTTTTATTTACTTTCATTACAAAACTTTTAAAATTTAAGAATGGCCCTAGAGGCCTTGTATGTGTATGTATGGTATGTTTGAGTGTGTGTGGTGTGATGTTTAAAAAAGAAGGAAATATACAATCTCCATTACACTACGTAGCACTGCAATGTTTTAACCATTAAAAAATAAAATAAAATAAAATAAAAATAAAAATAAAAATAAAAAATAAAAAAATAAATAAAAATAATAAAAAATAAATAAATATAAATAAAATAAATAAATAAATAATAATATTCAATAATATATATAAATATTAATAAAATAAAAAATAATAAAAAAAATAATAAATAATAAATATAATAAATAAATAAATAAATTATAAAATAAAAAATTGCAGCTTGTTGGCTTTGTTTGTATGATACAAATTCAGACAACACTTCCTCTGGCCTACCACCTAAGAAAAGAGGATTGTAGGAATGACAATATATCAGTGTGTCCATCATCCAAAATCAATAATGCCTTTCATGCTAATTGTAAACTAACATATATGTCCTTTTATCCCACTATCAACATAAAAACAACCATAGAAATAGTGATGGAGAGATTAGTTAATGATCCCCCTATGTGGAAACCAAGATAATCATGATAGATTATATTGAAGGTTGATCCTCCTCCTTTAGGCATCCTCTTTGGTAGATCTACTCTGTTGGCTCCTCAACCACTAGGATAAGATTGGAGGGAGTACCTTCATATGCTAGGAATGGATCAATTTTCTCCATGGGCGTGCTTGGAACATCTACAAGAATGTTGATAGAAATTTCAATATTGAATATTTCTTGTAAAAGAGCAATAAATTTATGATCGATAATAAGTAGATTGCCCAATATGGCTTTTGGTTTGTTTCCCTTCTCATTAACAACTTGTGGAATAAACAATTTATTCATTAGTATAATTTGATGGGTTTAAATATTTTGGTGTCCATGGCATGAGAGTAATTAGAATAAAGAATCTAGTCTCTGAGATTTGCCTCCGATTACTCCTTGGTGAGTTATTAACATTGCCATTTAACATTCTTCTCCATGTCATCAATCTCCATTTTAGCATCCTCAAAGAACTAAAGTTTGATGTCTAAGTCAGACCCCATTGCATTTAGTTGAGATTTGGTTAGGTGTTGGGGATTCCTAAGGAGAGGAGAGGGTTTAGGAGTTAATGGCATGCCTTTGTATATATTCTTCCTACTATATGCAAGGCTAACAACCTAGATAACATGTTTCAAGTTGAAGACAAAGTAAGACTAGAGACTAATGAGGTATCACCTAAAACGATGATGTAATAAAGGAGAACCATTCACTAAAGAAACATTGTGATAAGCCACACTAATATTCTAGGCCAGGAAAGAGTCGGGACTAGAGGAGTGGCTAATATCCTAATGGAGACAAAGATTTTGAGAGCAGGGAGATGCTTGACCAAATATGGCATGACTTTTACAAGTAACCTTTCCTACCACAACACAGATGAAAATGTGATAATTCAAAATAGATAACACCCCTGGCCTAGGAGAGGCCCAATACTTATGCTAGTGAAGGACTAGATGACGCCGAAGGTTGAGAATAGAACCAATACAAGAGAAGAGGCTCTATGACATGAGGAAAGTGTGTGAACAATTTAAAGATGGAATATATGAGGCGGTCTTCTCCCCAAAACCACCTCATCACCTAGCCCAAATAGACAAAAATATTGAACCAAATTCTTGATGCATTGAGATAATAAAACCAAAACCTGGACCTTTAACAAAAATTAAATAATAAATAATAAATAAATAAATAAATAAATAAAATAAATAAAATAAATATAAATAAATAATAAAAATAAATTAAAATAAAAATAAAAATTTATTTATCAAGAGATGCAAGGATTAACTCTAGTTCCATGAATTGAACCAAATTCCTAATATTTTGGAGTATGTTGCGGTTATAACCTTTATTACCTAGTTTTCTTGTCCAAGACTAGCACGTGCTATAAAGTCCCCTTTGTCAATTCATTCTATGATTGAAATCCCAACCATTACTTTATTTTCATCATTCACACAACCACCATCCATATTATCCATTCCAAGCATAAAATATTCTATCCTGAAGCGATATAGTCTGCACAACATCAAGAGAATTAGAGCGTGTTGTCCATTATGGCCTCTCTCAACTAGGTGGGAGAAGTCCTTTCTTCTACATTTGCCACCCTAGTGAGGGAAGAAATCATTTACTCTCTCTCTCACACACAAAGTTAATATTCAAATATTTTAGCTATGATTGAGATTGATATGTGTGTGTGTGTGTGTTATGGTTATGATTTACATCATAATACTTTTTTATTATTAATATTTTTTAAATGGTGACCAAGAGATGCAAGACTTGCCTCTAGTTGTGTGAATTGAACCCAATTCCCTAGAATTTGGTGTAGATTTGGGCTATAACCTTTGTTACCAAGTTTTCTTGTCCAAGACTAATTCAAGCTATACAAGCCCCATTTTAAATCCATTTCATGATTGAGATCCCAAATATCACTTCACTTTCATCATTCAGGCAATCACCATCTTGATTATCAATCCCAACCATAAAAACCTTCTATACCAAAGTAGTACAATTTACACAACATCACAAGGATTAAAGGGTGTTGTTCATCATGGTCTCTCTCACCCACATAGGAGAGGTACTTTCTTCTACATTATATATAGTTAATCTTGAAATATTTTAGCTATGGTTGACATATATATAGTTATAGTTGGCATTTTTTTTGTTATTAATATTTTTTAAATGTCGTATGTTAGCTCTATATTAAGCACTCAAAAATATCATTTTTTTTCTTTCTTTTAATTACTTCTATATATATAATTTATATAGAATACGGTGTTACGGTTTTCTACTATGTCCCTTGGTGCTATATACTCTATGTGGTGGTTTACTCTCTTGGCATTGTGGTGTTCTACAATGGATATAATCTCTTGGTTGGCATTCAAACCTTGTTGTAAATCTCTTTGGTTAGACATTGAAGTTTGGGGTTGCCCTCTCAGTATTATTTATAACATTGAACTATGTAGTATGCAATCTATCTTTGGTGATATGTTAAATTCTTAAACTCTATAGTTTGTTGTTTCTATCTATGGCGATACATTAAACTCTATTCTCATCCTCTGAGAAGAAGAGGTTGTCTTTGGGCTCTTATAATCCAAGTGTATAAGTTCCTCTTGTTTATTTTTCTCTCTTTTTACTTATTTTTAATTGTGAGCACTCACCACATATGCCAAAACCCCAACCTAGTAAGGGGAGGCCCAACAAAGTCACCCTAGAGAGTCTTTATGATCATATATATTTATTAGAAAAGAGGAGATAAGAAATAGAAGCATAACATAAATTAGAGCTACAGACAATGTTGCATAACAAATTAAAATTGTTAGCAAAGAAGCTAGAGAATAAAATATTAGGGTTTAAAACTCAATTGTAGAAATGGAAGTTAGATCATGATGAATAGTTGAAGAAATTTACACCTTGGGAGACGAGATTAAAGAGTTAAAATAATAACTAAATAACAACTTGGCCTTAATTATTATGGAAAATAATTTTGAAATAAAACACATCAAAGAGGAAATGAATAAGCTAATTGAGTTGAATTATGACCATAATAAAACAACACTCAGTCGTGTAATTGCTTGTGTAAAGGGGCAAAAAGATGAGAAGATGCAAGCAATGGTAAAAAAATGACTAAATAATAAGACACGAATTGAAACAAATTATATCTAGAAGAAAAAATGTTGGAAAAAATGATTGAGCATAAAGATAGATTGATCTAGGTTAGGGTAATCTATGTTGATCACAAGCTTGGCATCCATAATAAATCTCCAAGATTAAAAGGGACAATAATATTTATAAATGAGGATCTCATTCCAACATACTAATATGAGTTAAGGAAGAAGGTTTGAAAGGTAAAGGAAGCTAGAAAGGAAATAAAATGAGCAATCATTAGAAATAGGAAAGTTATTATTAATGATAAAGACCAAAACAAGAGTAATTAATAGGAATTTGGAACACTTCAAATCATTTTCTTGTAATTGTCGTGGAATTCCATGGTGTAGAGGTCCTATGTTAAGTTGGATCTCGAGTAATATTGATATTATTATTCTAGTTAAGACATGGGAGCATGACGAGTCTAAAGTCCCCCACATGGATGGATTCATCTCTTGGTTAATATGGAACAAGAAATCCTCCTACAGAGGGATTGGAGGAATGACTTGTTATATAAAAAAATGTCTTTCCTCACATTTGACTTCATAAGATAGATCCTCCCAATTAGTACATTTGTATGGAAATATATGACATTAAATTCTAAGATAATTTGTATTTCAAATTGTTATTTTGCACCTATCAATTTTTCCCTCTATGAGAAAAACAATCTCGATAAAAATTGCCCTTATAATACCTTAGAACAACTTTTCTCCTTTACATTGACAATATTGTCTTTATAACTATTAATATTTTTTTTAACACTATCAGATATTGATTATATTGCAAAAAAAAAAGGAGGAACCCGCTCCTAATACATTTGGAAGGAAAATGATTCAAGTATAGAGCATAAAATGGGATCGCAGTCCCTAATTCTATACTTGATACCAAATTTCTATGGATTTCATTAACTGACTTGGCATATTGCCATACAAACTGTCCTAATAGTAAAATATACTTGCAATGCATTAAATTTAAACAAGTTCACCAAAACTGGTTGATTGATTCCTCTTGTTGAGGATGACGCTTCTTGCTTAGTTTTGTGGAGGTTTCCCCTTGTTGGATCTGGTTGAGTGACTTGATATATTCAACCACTTCCTCGAGGTGCTTGCACTTGCCTTTAAGCTCTACTATTTCATCTTTTTGCTTGTTTATATCTCTCTGTTTGTACACATTCTCAGTTTTCATTTCCGCCCTAAGGTCCTTAAGTGCTTGATTGAACCTCCTGATCATAAACCTATTCGCCCTACAGGTTGGGAAACTTTTGTTCTTTTCAGCTCTTTCTATTGGATTGCAAGCCATTGTAATTCTTTGAATGACTATGTAGTTTGTAGCTTTTTTGTTCCTTTTGAGAGCACTCTTGCTGAAGTTCTTTTGCTTTGCTCCTCTGATCTTAGTGTGATAATTCAATCTAGTGTAGCCTGTTTCTTTAAATATATCCAACTTCTCCCCTAAAGACCCAAAAGTGCACTAGACTTGTGTTATGCCCGGATTACGATCCAAATCTTTATCGTGACCTGAATGATCGGTAGTGAGGACACTAAGATGGTGCAGATGAAGCATATGATGAATTGTTGAAAGAAAGGGCTCTGCTGTGTAGCAAATGACGGATTGGTGAGAGCACTGAGGTGAAGCAGGTGGCAAAGTGTAAAGAGGGGGATGGTGATAGAAGTAGAGCCTGATAATATTGGGATGCAACAAAGGGAGGATACATAGAGAAATAGTAAGAGCGGAGAGCTAGTAATGTAGAATTGTAGCGTGCTTGGTATGAAGGATCTTGGGAATAGTTGTGGGGCTGTCAATGAAACAAAGCAATAGAAAACGCACATAAATGGGAGGACTTGACTGATAAAAGACTGCGCTATTGGCTTGGGGCAATGAACTGGAGACTTTTGCCTTCTTATCGATCACATCATCGATATTTAAGCTTGTCTTGAAAGTACTAGGCCTGTTGATGCTCACGGATATGTTTGCACTGTTGCTGAGAATGATCATTCATATACGATTTTTGAATCCATTGATTTCCTATAACTTGACCCTGAAAAAACATATATCGACTCTACTCAGAATAAGAGGATATATGTGGTCCTTGACTTGCGTGATTTGGATATTTTTGGTTTTTGAATGGATTTTTTGCTTAGATTCCTATAGATAGCATTTGAGTGTCTCTGAAAACATATCTTCTTTTTTATCTGATGGTGTACTCTCCCTAATTGGAAGTTTTTGTTCATATTTCTTCCCAATCTTTTCATGCCTCTTTCCATTTTTTCTTTTTTCTTTCATCATGATGAGTGTTGAGTGTTGTGTATCATGGAATGGAGAGGCAATAAGTTTCATTGTTTTCCTTAACACTTCCTATTTCTCTTTCAGTGGCCTTGTTGGCTAGGATGTCGGCCTCTTTATTTTGATCTCGCAAAACATGTTTGAAGTTGACATTCCCCAATCCTTTTATATTTGATCGGATCCTCTGATAGGTTCTGTTGATGGCAGTGTTGCTAGGACTTTTTTCCATTTGCCATTGCTTCAATAATGATTGCAGAATCACCAATTATTATAGGATATTTGATTGCTTTCTTTTTTTAAATCCTTGTGCCTAATAAAAGGTTGTAAGCTTTTGCTTTGTTGTTTGTGGTTTCTCCTAGGCTCCATTTGTATGAAGCAATCATTTTCCCATCCAGATCTTTGATTACTCCACCTGCTCCTGCTTTTCCTGGGTTGTTTTTCGAAGCCCCATCAAAAAATAGACTGTAATTTTTTTGTCTTTTCCTCCACTCTTCAAGTTATTTTTCGTTCATCCTTATTTTCCAGTTCTTTGTTGTGGGGGCTCTCTTTGGTCCTACTTTCCCCTTGTTTTCTAAAAGTGCTTTACTAAGCCAATCTCTCTCTTCTTGCTAAAGATTGTTGTTATGCTCTTAACCTGCAAGACGATACCAGAATACCAAATATGCGAAGAAATATACCCAAAACATAGAAAAATGAGAAATAACATCAAGTATTTTATTATTCAGAAAGCAATGTTCACTTGCCTCTTCGAGGGGGCAACCTCCAATAGAGCTGAGATCAATTACAAAATAAGACACGATGCTCCTCGAGGGGAGTCTCTATCCTTTATATAGGATTCATACATGCAATACCATGGGGCAATACCATGGTTCTTATTAATACTATCTATCTAATACCATGGCCCATTTGCAACTAACTGTGGTCCCTTCATTAAATACAGGTTAACCACTTACAATTATTAACATGGGCTTTATTGACTCTTTACTTAACTATAACTATGAATCGATCCTATTACATAAATAAGGGGGTTAGGGTGGGACCCTAACATGCCCTCCGCCATAATAATAGCCTTGTATTCAAGGCTGAAGCTGCGGAAACTGCTGAAGAATAGTGGCTGGTTCCCAGGTTGCATCTTTCGGAGAGGTGTCTTTCCACTTGACGAGGACTTCCTTGATCATGCGGCCACGCAGATGTCATTCTCGTGTGTCAAGAACCTGTTCAGGTTGGAGCCAGATTGACCCTTCTTCATCCAGTTCAGGTAGACTGGTTTGAATTCTTCTAACTTTGTAAACGGAGAACCCACAGTGAAAACCATTTTTCTGTCAACGTTTCAAATCCCAACAGGGATCCATCATCAGGACTCTTATTGAATGTTGAGGCATGAGACATCGAAGACTGGATGGATTTTTGTAGTGGGTGGCAAAGCTAGCTTATAGGCAACTTCTCCAATGTGCTAAAGTACTTGATACGTTCCATAGAATTTTGGAGATAGTTTCTGACAACCCTTGTCTTTGAGTGATGTTTGCTTATATGGTTGCAACCTCAAAAATACTTGATCCCCTTCTTGAAATTGGCGTTCTGAGCAATGTTGATCTACCTGTTGCTTCATGCAGTTTTGGGCTTGATGAAGATTCTCTCTAAGGTGGGCTAGCATGATTGTGCATTTTTATAGGAGTTGATCCACTGCTTGTACCTTCGAGCATCCCTTGATATAAGAAGTAGGGGAAGGAGGGAGGTGACCATAAACTGCTTCATATGGAGTCATTTTGGTGGTAGCATGATAGTTGGTGTTATACCACCATTCGGCTAGCGGTAACCACTGTACCCAGAGATGTTGCTTTTCTGAAGTGAACACCTAAGGTAGGTCTCCAGGCATTTGTTGACTGCTTCAGTTTGACCATCAGTTTGTGGATGATAGGAAGTATTGAGTTGTAGTTGGGTACCTTGTAGTTGGAAGAGTTCCTACCAAAAGTTACTGGTGAATATCGGGTCACGATCAGACACAATGGAAGTAGGCATGCCATGAAAGATTGAGCGACCAAAGTTGGTGTAAAAGGGTGGGGTAGGGTGCAAAAATGAGCATACTTATAAAGTTTGTCCACAACCACCATGATGACTAACTTATTTCATGACTTTGGAAGACTCGTAATGAAATCCATAGAAACCTCCGTCCAGATTGAGGTTGGGATGGGCAATGGCTGTAATGTGCTTGGGGATTTCACTGTTTCTCCTTTGTGGCACTGACAAACGTCGCATTCAGGTACAAAAGTAAGAATGTCCTTTTTCATGCCTGTCCAAAAAAATGATCTTCGAGTGCGAGCATACATCTTCTGAAAGCCTGAATGTCCTCCAGTGGGAAATGAGGGCAACTCCACCAAATTGTGGCTTTTGAGGGTGGATGTTGGTGGTATTACGACTCTGTCCTTGTAGCGAAGAATCTCATCCTGCCACGACTAGTCCGTTGTGGAATTTGGATCCGCCTACAATTGATTAATGAGTTGGGAGAGCCAGGGATGTGAAAACCATTCCTTGCGAGCCTATTTAATCCATTATGGAATGGGAAGGGAAATTGTGAGCAGGGTACTTTCCTCCTCAAATTGGCGGGATAACGCATCTGCTACAGTATTTTTGCGCCCTTTCTTGTAAATTATCTCATAATCATATCCTAGCATTTTGGCTAGCCATTTATTTTGTTGTGGTAGGATAGGCGTTGCTCCAAAAAATATTTAAGGCTTTGATGGTCGGTGCAGATTTGGAAACGTCGCCCCAATAAGTATGGTCGCCAGGTATCTACTGCATGTAAGATGGCCATCATCTCCTTCTCATAGGTAGATTGTCCCAGATTCTTCCCACTTAATTGTTGGCTCGTGAAGGCCAAGGGTCAACCTTCTTGCATTAAGACTGCCCGAATACCCGTACCCAAAGCATCACATTCAATCACAAAAGATTTGGTGAAGTCGGGTAGTGCTAAGACTAGAGTGGAACACATGGCATGTTTGAGAGCTGTAAAGGCCTATTGTGCTTCACCATTCCAGAAGAATGATTTTTTCTTGAGGACTTGAGTGAGGGGCCTATCAATGGGACCATAATTGTGGACAAATTTGCAATAGTAGCCTGTGAGACCCAAAAATCCTCTCAGGCTCTTCAACGTCTTTGGTTGAGGCCAATCCTGCATTGCCTAGATCTTTTTGGGGTCCACCCTGACACCTTCACGCCCCACAATGTGGCCCAAATACTCAACTTCTTCCATGCCAAAAGAGCACATGGACATCTTGACAAATAATTTATGCTTGCGGAGTAGGTGCAAGAGTAGATCTACATGTTGAAGATGTGTGGCCCAGGTGCGGCTGTAGATGAGGATGTCATCAAAGAAAACAAGGACAAATTTTCTGAGATATGGTTTGAGCAGGTGGTTCATAAGGCTCTGAAAAGTGGATGGGGCATTACAAAGACCGAATGGCATGACCAGGAACACATAATGGCCTTCATGAGTTCACAAAGCAGTCTTTGGAATGTCTACTTCTTTCATGCGAATTTGGTGGTAGCCCGAGCGAAGGCTTAGTAAATAATTGAGCCCCATTTAGTTCATCCAACAGATCATTGACAACTAGGATGGGAAATTTATCTTTGACTTTCAACTTCTTAAGGGCCCTGAATTCTGGACACATACGCCATTTCACATCTTTCTTGAGCACCACAACCACCGGCGATGAATAAGGACTAATGCTGGGATGAATGACGCCTGCTTCCAAGAGTTCCTTGATTATTTTTTCAATCTCATTCTTTTGGGTGAATGGATATCTATATGGGCGCACATTTGGTGATTGGGCCCCTGGGACCAAAGTAATGCTATGATCATGTTCCCCTCTCGAGGGTGGAAGCTCATGAGGCTTGTCAAAGACTGGCAGATGGTTGTTTAAGATCTATTACATCTTGGGATGAATATGAAGAGAATTGGGTTCGAAGGCTTGGATGGCGTTAAATTGAGCTATAACTCCATGGTGGCCCTTTTTTAATAATTTTTCCATCTGATATGAGCTGATGATAGAGGGAGCTCCCGCCTGGAGTCCGCGGAGGGTATGTGTGTGGTTGTTTTGCTTAAAGCTCATATATAACTCCCGTAAATCCATTGTGATTGGGCCAAATGTGCAAAGCCATTCAGCACCTAGGACAATGTTGCACCCTCCCATGTGTATGGCAAACATGTGGGTCTTTAACTGATAATCCCCCATTTGAAGTTTGACATTGTCACAACGGCCTTCACATTTCATTGTCCCCCCATCAGCAATTTGGACCTGGAAGTTAGAAACTACTCAGACAAAACAATGCACTGCTTCCGCGACTCTTTGATGGATAAAATTATGTGTACTTCCACTATCAATCAAGACTACTACTGGGTGATGCTTAATAAAACCTCTGATTTTGAGAGTTTGGGGCGAAGAAATCCTTGCCAAAGCATGCAGCGAGATAACTAGTTCTTCAGGTACATTGTCCTATTGGTTGTCCTCTTCTTCCTCCTCTGGTTCCTCAAGTGGTGGGGCTTCCTCCACTGAATTGTGATCAGTAACATCAATTTGAAAGAATTTGGGCTCCTTGCATTTATGCCTGGGGGAGTATTTCTCATCATAGTAGTAACATAATCCTTGCTTTCTTCTTTCTGCCATTTCTGCTGGTGACACCTTTTGAACCTTGAGTGTTTGGGTAGTGCTTTGAGCCTGTGGGGGGCGACCATTGGCTATGAAATTTGGGCAATTGGACTAGGCCGCTAACGCACGTTCTACTTCACGAGCTATCCTACGAGCATGCAGCCATGAGTTAGGGTGGTGCAGTCAGACGTGGGCTTGTATGGCTTCTTTGAGACCACTGACAAAACATTCCACGCAGAACTCAACGTGTAGACCTCCAGTGCAGAAAGCTAAGGTTTCAAAGGCAACAATATATTCGTTCACTGTTCCTGTCTGTCAGAGCTTAGCGAGACAACCCAAAAAATCAAATTTATGGTAAAAGCGATCCATAAGAGATTTTTTGAATGTCTCCCAAGTCAAGGGCCTTCCATAGCAATGTTGATGTCATTGCCACCATTTCCATCTTTCATTGTCCAAGTACATGATATCCACACTTAGCTGAGTCGCATTATCCAGGATGTAATTCCGTGTGAAATATTGCTCCATTTGTGCTATCCATACGACTAGGTGAGAGCCATCAAATTTATACATGTCCAGCTTGGGTGGTCGTGGATGGGATTGTTGGTGGCTGCCAAAGAGGTGAAGAGACTGGCTAGACTCTCCCTCAATGCCTGGATCTTTTTCATTGCCAATATATGCTTCCGCGCGTGCCTCCACCTTACCCTTAGAGAGTGTTTCATTTAAGCTCTGTAGCTGCAACATGACCTCTTTCAATTGTGATTCAAGATTGTCAATCCTCTCATTGGCTATAGCTTGAGCTCTAGTTTGTACCATGCACTGATTCGATGTACTTGAAATTTGGGACCGCCCGACTTTTTTGGCACTAATAATTGAATGATACCACCTTGCTCAGCTCGTCATCCTAATTCTTATGGGCTAAGTCACCAATAAGCGCCCTAGGGGGTCTCAGACTCCTCTTTTTTTTTCTTTTTTCTTTTTTCTTTTCTTACTCCAAACAGAGTTTTACTCCTTTCTTAGGAATACTGCAGTAGTCGAATCACATAAATGTCAATGCTGCCAAAAGTCCTACGAAAATCACGCCCAGGTATAGGAACCCACACAACTACTTAGATCTGGATGGCGGATCTGATGAATCTGAGAGATCTAAATGGTTGATCTGATAGATCTGAACGATGGAACTGATTGCTATTGCGGATTTGATGGATCTAATAGATCTGAATAGATGATCTGATAGATCTAAACGGCGAAACTGATTGCTGCTGTTGTGACAAAGCCCCACTTGCGAGATCTGATCTGGCAAAGATTATGCATGATCCAGAGATAGAGAAGGGAACTATGGTACATACCCTTAGCCGTACAACTCAACTACCTTATCGTACGCGCGAGTAATCTCTCTGAGTGTTGTTCTCAGTGTACTGTAATAGTAAGACGACCGACGGTTTATGTGGCGAGGTTTCAAGGGAGCTAGGGGGCTTTCGATATACCTAGAGGGCACTTGGAAGACAGTCCGTGTGCGGTTCTATCTAATGCGCTACTACTTGAAGGGGTACCCACAAGGGTTACAAGGGAGTCCAACAAGCGTGACCACCTGTTGTATTTCCTGCATGCATGCCTCCCCAAATCTGCAGGTTTATGCGCTCAATGACAGATCCCGTGGTTTAAAGATGTCGGAACACATCTCTAGACAAAAATTTTTTTGCTAAAAATTGGAGATCCCACCTACCCTGGAAAGCGCTCTAATACCACTTGTTATGCTCTTAACCTACAAGACAATACCAGAATACCAAATATGCGAAGAAATATACCCAGAACATAGAACAATGAGAAATAACAACAAGTATTTTATTATTCAGAAAGCAATGTTCACTTGCCTCTTCGAGGGCGCAACCTCCAATAGAGCTGAGCTCAATTACAAAATAAGACATGATGCTCCTCGAGGGGAGTCTCTATCCTTTATATAGGATTCATACATGCAATACCATGGGGCAATACCATGGTTCTTATTATTACCATCTATCTAATATCATGGCCCATTTGCAACTAATTGTGGTCCCTTCATTAAATGTGGGTTAACCACTTACAATTATTAATATGGGCTTTATTGACTCTTTACTTAACTATAACTATGACTCGATCCTATTGCATAAATAAGGGAGTTAGGGTGGGACCCTAACAATTGTTGTGGTCCACCATTGTCATTCCTTTAGAGTTTATGCTTTCTAAAATCAACTCCAAAATCAACTGAGGATTGGAGTTAAACCAACCCTCGATGGTGGCGTTCCAATAAAGCCCCATGACACCACCACCAACTCGTGGAATCACAAGTGCCCACTATCGCATACAAGGGTCCCTATTAGGCCCCGCCAACATTGTTAAAATAGGATGGAGCATTGCGACCCTCTCATAAATGAAGCTACATAGAATACTCACGTAGCAAAATCTCTGAAGCTCGCCATGGTGCACCTGTGTCGACTGGGACATCATGGCCCTGTATAATAATTGAGCCCAACCAAAGAAGTCTGCTTGCAACAACTGGAGTATCACTATTTAAGGAGCATTGCGACCCTCTCATAAGTTTTTGAGAGGATTTTGCCTATTCTTGGCTTTTGCTCTTTGAATATGATTTTGTTTCTAGTTAGCCAGATCTACCAACACAAAACTGCAGGGAGGCATTTCCAAATCCTTATTATTGTGGCCTTATTTTTCTTTGAGTAAGGATAGATCTTCTCCCATGTTTTGTGAAAAATCTGAGAGTAGGTTTGTGAAGCTTAAATTAATTTCCAGTGGACTTGTAATATGTTCCAACATTCTCTAGCAGCCCTGCAATCCAAGAAGACGTGTTGTATTGGCTCTTCCTCTATCATACACATGACACACTTAGATGGTCCTCGGATTCCTCTTTTTTTTGGATTACCGGAAGTTAGGATTTTTCTTTTGAGGAGAGTCCATGTAAAAGCTTTGATTTTAGGAAGGCATTCAGTTTTCCAAATTACTTTCCATATACTCCATTCCTGCTGATTTTTTTTTTTTTTTATCTTGGAGGACTTTATACCCTATTTTAACCTTGCATTCTCCTCCATTTGGATCCCACATGTATTCATCATCTTCCTCGATGTTTATGGGTGCTGCCCTTTGAGGTGGATTTTTAATTTCTCCCATTGATCTTTTAAATTTTTTGGAATTAATGGGATTTGCCATTCGAGCCAATTATTCTGATCCCATGCTGAGATTGAATGAAGGGTGTTAAGCCTTCTTTCAGCCATCCAAATTTGTAGGTCAAGGAGGTCCCGTTAAATATTTAGGGTCTCTCTTCCCATTATTCGATCCTCCCAAATTGCCACCGATTTTCCATTCCCCATATTTTTAGAAATATGATGTTTGATAAGAGGGATTATCTTCTTTACAAGTTTCCAAACTTGCATGCAGGGCCTAATAGGAATGGGTTTTGTTATTAGCTTTGTTCTGGGATGATTCAGATATTTCATGGCAAGGGATTTTTCCCACCAACTTTCCCTTCCAGTTATCATTCTCCATATTATTTTCATGCCTAAGGCATCATTCACTAAATTTGGTAAGTGGATTGAGAGACCTCCCTGTTCATAGGTAAGAGTGACTTGGTCCCACTTTACTAGACTGAATTTTTTATTCTCTTGCTTTCCTCCCTACCGTAAAAAGCTTCTTCTAATTAGTTCCATTTGCTTATGTGTGCTTGTCAGAGCCAAGATAATCACATACTGATATATTGGGAGGGATGACAGGAGTACCTTGATCATAATCACTTTGCCTGCCAAATTAAGCCACATCATTCCCCAATTTTGAATTTTGTCCTTTATTTTTTCCACTTGTTTGCTCCAAACTTCTGCTTTGACATTCTCCTTGGCTATTGGGAGTCCAAGGTATGTAAAATGCGTCCATCTTGCTTATATTGGGATTTCAAGAATTTGAGAGATGTTCTGCACGATTCTTGGAGCTGTATTCTAGCCATATATTCTAGATTTTGTGTTGTTTAACATCCCTCCAGAGGCCTGAAGAAAATCAACCAGAACTTTTTTAAATCTTCTCGCTATTATACTTGATGCCCCTCCCAAAAGAAGAGTGTCATCAGCAAAAAGGGAATGATTTACATTTTTGACACCCTTTTCTATTTGAATACCTGTAAGTTTTCTTTTCTTTTCTTTGATTTTCCAGTGTTGCACTTAAATTTTCAGCCATGACAATATACAGAAAAGGGGATAGAGGACATCCTTGTCTCAACCCTCTTGACCTCTGAAAGAACTTGCTTGGCCTACCATTTATTAGAGGTGTTATCCAAGGGGTTGAGATGCATGCCTGAATGGTCTCTATTATGACTTGAGAGAAACCAAAATTTTTAAAGACTGCTGCTAAATAATTGTGTCCGACTCTATCAAAGGTGTTTGCCATATCTAGCTTTATAATAATTCCTTTCTCTTTCCTTTGGATGTTGCTATGGATTGCTTCCTGGACAATAATCACGTTGTCTATGATTTGCCGGTTGGGGACAAAATCGCCCTGATTTTCCGAAATAATTTCAAAAAGAACTCTCTTGATTCTATTTGCAAGAATTTTTTTAAGAATTTTATAAGAGGAATTACAAAGAGATATTGGTCTAAATTTGTTGAAGGTTGTAGGATTGGACTCTTTAGGAATAAGAGCCAGATATTAAAATTTTGTATTTCCTCCCATTTTTTTTTTTTAAACATTTTTGGCCATTCTCATGAAGTATTTTTTGATGATGTTCCAATGTTGTCTATAGAAGGCGATTGTGAACCCATCAAGCCCTAGAGCCTTATCAAGATGTAGACTCCAAATTGCTTCCAACACTTCTTCTTCGGAAATTTCTTTATTTATTTCTGAATTTTGCTCATCACTTTTTTTTTGTATGTGTTGTAAAAAATCCTAATTGTCTACTTGATGTTCATTTGCTGTTAATAACTCTTTGAAGTGATTATGTGCTGCCATTTTTAATTCTTCTACTCCTTTAATCTCTTGTCAATCCACTTTGATTTGGTCTATCTGATTTTGGCACATATGATTTTCATTGGATTATGAAAGAAGGTAGTGTTTTTATCCCCTGCTTTTAGCCATAAACATCTAGACTTCAATCTAGTCTCTTCTTATTCCTTTCTATTCTGCCTGTAGATTTCCCAAAATAATTCCTTTTCTTGCAAGTAATCTTGTTTGTTCTCCTCTTTGTTTTCCTTTTATTTTTGTATGTTGTCCATTTTTTTGCAATCCTATTTTCCTTGCTTTTTTTTCTTAATATCATTCTCTCTTGCCCAAATTTTTACATTCACCCTTAGATTTTTAAACTTTGTTTCCCATACATAGTGGGGGGATCTTGTAATGCTTTTTACCCATCCCTCTTTAATTTTATTTCTAAAATCTTCATTGCTATCCCAACTTGAATTATATATGAACGGAAGAGGACCTTGGTTCTCCAATTTGCCCATACTGATTGCTACCGCCTTGTGATCTGAGGCTGTTATATGGATGATTTTGGTTTTCACCTAGGTGAAATCAGTTGCTATATTTTCTTGGACTAAAATTTTGTCCAACTTTTCCTTAATGTTACTCTTGCCCAATCTTTTATTGTTCCATGTATATTTACCATTACTTGGAGGGATGTCGATTAGTTTGTGTTGCTCCATTATTTCTTACAGGGCTTCTCTTGACGGATCTGCATGATAAATCCCTCCAATTTTTTCTTCTATGTTCTTACCAAGTTTAGATCCCCTCCCAAAATTATTTTCGCATTTTGTCTTTCTGTTAATTCTTCTTTTATTGAGTTCCAACAATGTTCTTTTTCTTTGTAGTGGTTTGGAGCATATATATATATGATGTTGTATGTTTCCTTTGTGTTAAGATCTTTTAAATCTGTTTTGATCCAATGCTTGCTGATTTTTTGACTTGTCATTTCCTATTTCCTTTTTTTCCCATAATGTACATATTCCTCCTACTGCTCCTGTTGCCTCTAACACTATTCCTTCATAGTTTCTTAACTTTTGTATTAGTTTTCTATTTTCTTGACTGCTTGTTTTGGTCTCATGGATCATGAAAATGTCTGACACTTCTTTCATTAGTATGTCTCTAGCTGCATTTGCTTTGAAGGGTGTGCCAAGACCACGACAGTTCCAAGAGACCACTATCATTATTTACTGGTATGGCGGTGAGTGATGCCCTTCCCTCTTTGCTGATTTTTCTCGTTATTTCCTGCATTTTTCCCAAGAAAGGATTCCATTGGTTGTTGAGTTCCTAAGGGCATCTCTTTGGCCGTTGTCTCATCCCTTGTTTCCTTATTGGATTTTCTGCCTGCTTTTTTTGTTGTTCATTGATTTGGGGGTTTTCTTTAGCTTGGTTTTCGGTTAAGATAAAATCCACTGAAGGAGGGGGAAGAGGGGAGCGAGGGACTAAAGGAGTGGGGGAAAGAGGGAGGGGGTTAGGGGGATGCGTTGGGGATCTGGGTAAGGGATGATCGATGGATTCTTCCAAAGGCCTAAAGGGATTTGAAATTATGAGGGGTGGGTGGATAGCAATGGACGGAGATTGAGTGGTGGTTTCATTTGGTTCTTGTGGCTGTGAAACAATTGGTATGGGCTGCTTGTTAGTGGAATTTTTCCTTTTTACTTGCTCCCAAGTATTTTCTTGTTCCTCAACATTTTCAATTTTTTTATAGGACATCTATTTGCAAAATGACCATACTCGTGATATACCTTGCATTTGAATGGGATTTGCTCATAGTCCAGCTACTGCATGTGCATCCATTGATCAACCTTGATCTTTATTGCTTCTAGAAGTCCTTTTCCTAGATCCACTTCCACACATATTCTGGTACAAGCATGCATATTGTCCTTTAGTTTGCATCTATTTATGTACTTGCCTATTGCATTTCCTATAGCCTTAACAGATTCATCTCCCTAATAATGTAAAGGGAGATGGGGAAGTCTGACCCAAACTGGAACTGCACTTGGCACGTCCATTTCAGGATCAAAGTATGGGGTCTAGCGGTTTAGATATAGTCCTCTGGAGTCCATGAAATATGGACCATTTCTAAATATCAGATCTCTGTCTTCCTTAGTTTCGAAATGAAAGGTATAATATCCCCTTTCGCAAAATCTTATAGTTATTTTCCCATTGATGGTTGAGCTCTAGTTTCTTTCAACCCATCTTTGAACAGATTTGGGAGACGACCAAAGCCCAGTGAACTGACCCACTAGTCCACGTTCTGCGAGTGATAAGGCTGCTTTGTGAGGGAGAGCGAGTGGAAGAGATATTTCTGGAATATCCTCAAGTTTCTTAACAAGTTTTTTTATTGTTGGTATGATCCTTGGAGCTCCAGTTGCTACAATAAGGAAGGCGAAAGCTTCTTCGTTTTCTTCATTTCCTTGGTGGCTATGTGATAGAGGATTGCCCTCCTCTGAGGGATCCATGGTCGATGGGAGCCCAACAGCAGAAGGCTGTGTAGTAGGAGGGAACCCGCTAGGTCAAGCAGCCGTGCGCATAGCTCCTCTAGGAAAAAAAACATGGGTATAACTATTAATATTAATAAAACAAAAGTCATGGTAATTAAGTCTATGAAGATCACATACAATACTTTCATATATGACAATAACAACTTGGAGGAAGTTCCTTCATACAAATATCTTGGAATTGATATCCACCACATGTTAAATTGAAATTATAACATTGATAAAAGGATAAATGGAGGATGGAAACTTTATTATGGATTTGAAAACAATTGTAAGTTAATAGATCATTGGATATGTGATAAAAAAAAACTTCGATTTGAGATTCTCATCACTCCTGTTATTTTATATGGATGTGAAGTTTGAGGTTGCAGTATCTCTAGAGAGTCATGGAGGAAGATAGAATAGATCTAAAAGTAGTTTATAACCTATAATCTCAAGATTAAAGGAAATACACAATATCCTATCGTCTTGATGGAAGCAAGTCTTCCCCCCATTGAAAGTGTGGCTATGACCAAGTATTTTATGTATAAGAAGAAGTCGAACAACATGGATGGCAAGAGGTTTCCTAAGATTGCTTCTAACTCCAGCCAAAACCACAACATTCGACTAAAGTAAGGATGACATAAGGATGCCCACTCTTGGCTTGACCATTGGGGGATAGAGGAGGAGATCATTTTGCAAAATACAGATAATATTAAAAGTATTATTACACAAAAATTTAAGGAGAAATTGTGGGATGATCAAGAGTTAGAGAAAAAAATGAAACTAAGATATTATAAGGGGGTGGTCAATCCAAATCTCAAAGATAAAAATATCTCATTGTCTTGACTAGTGCAAAGAAGAAAATAAACATTGCTAAATAAGAACAAATTCTTTTGAGCTTCATAGTTAAACTAAGAGTTGGCCAATTCCTAAAACACCATCGGACGATAGAATTTATCGCCTTTTCCACAGTGAGAGGGTTGTTAACAAAAATCACTTGTTCTAAGATTGTCTTAAGAGGGTTGCTAACAAAATTCACTTGTTCTAAGATTGTCTTACTTATCTTTACATTAGATTTAAATTTCAAAATATTTATCACACTATCAACTTTCTTGCTCTTTTTTTTTTAATTAACGTAATTTATTAAGAAATCTGATTGGCCCAAGGCCTATTCAACCAATTTTACATAGCTTCCTTTCATTTTTCCCGCCTTGGGAGATTCTGCAAGCTTTAGAAATGCCTGGAGAGCTCTCAGAGCTCTGTTCATTTTCCGGCATAAATACAAGTTTTACTGTGGCTTTAGCTGAAAACCACTGCAGATTCTGGCGCATTTTGGGTTGTTGTCACTGTAGGCGATTGGTTTCGGCATCTGGCCATTGCATCAGTTGTGGAGCCCTCCAACCGAACCCAAAGGCGTCTGCAAAAAACTGTCCAACAGTATTCTTTTACATAGTACTCTGTCCGGTCCCTTTCTGAATGCAGGAACGTCAACATAGTGGATGTCGACAAAGTCCATATGATTGTCGAGGTGAGGTGCATATGCCGCCTTCAGGATCGATGGAAGAAAGACTTGGCAAGACTCCTCTGTTCAGATCTCCTTGACTAAGTAATTGCAGGCCTCCATCTTTATCAAGCTGCTGCTTCCCTGTGAGAATGAATTTGAGAAGGAGAAAGTACCCCAGATTTACGTGTACACCTCTTGTTGTGCCCTGTTATAGTTGATATGCCGAAAGTAACAGTCATATACCTCTCGTGCATGTTCAGTGTGATATGATCCTTGCTTCCTGCTTCTTATTCTGATCTGCCCATGGGCTAAGGTATGCAATATGAATTGGCGTTGTTGCCATTGTAGTTGAGAGCTCCCGGTGCTAATACGCAACCTTTGTTTGCCATTTCGTCTGCCTCCCTATTCAGACTTCTGAGGATGTGATATATTTTGATTGAGGTGAAATCTTGCAGGATTAGCTTTAATCTGTTCAGAGACTTGTTGAGGATTGCGTTGTTGAACTGGTCATCTGAATTGATCTTCCTAATGAGGATTTATGAGTCTCTGAATGCTTGGCATTCTTTGATGCCTTTATCCCGGGCTATTTGGCAGGCTTTTGTGAGAGCAAGAAGCTCTGCCTGATTGTTTGTGGAAATGCCGAGCCCCCAACAGAAATGGACCTTTCTGAGATTGTCTGCGAAGTATATGACTCCTCCAGCTCCCGCAGCCCCCGGATTTCCTTTGGAGGCACCGTCAAAGAAGATTGAAGTTGTGTTTTGGATCTTCCACCAGTTTTGAAAAGCTGCTTCAGACTCTCTAATTTTCCAAGAAGGAGGGGGGAGGGGAGCGGGGAGGGAATGGACTTTGCTAGAGGGATGAGAGCTGTGGAGGTTCAGCCAAGCCTTTTCAGAGGGGAGAAGGGAGGAGTCAGAGATCAGGGAATGCTGGAGCACAGATTCAATGAGAAGGGCTTTAGCAATTGAGGCGGATTTAGCAGGACAGCGAGAGGAATTATTGAAAATTAAGTCATTTTGGGCCAGCCAAATTTCCCAGCATACAAATTTAGGAATGGAAAGCCATATGTGAAACCATAAGGATTTATTTGGGATGGGTTGAGGGTAGTAATGAAGCCAATCAGAAAAAAGGTCAGCAATGGAGCTGTGTTGGGGCGGGGAGGTGGGCAGTCCAAGAAGAGTTAATGACCACACTTCTTTGGCAAAAACGCAGTCAATAAACAGGTGGGAGGCTGTTTCTCCTGTGTTTCTGCACATTGCGCATCTATGAGGCCCAACAAAGTTTCGTTTTGACAAGTTGTCCCCTGTGAGCTATTTATTCTGCATGAGGATCCAAAAGAAGAAATTAACTTTGGGGAGTCCCTTGGCACTCCATACCTGTTTCCAGAACGATGGTGTTCTCAGTCTGTCTTTTTTGATCTGCAGGGCAGAGTAACCCAAAGATGGCGTATAAAACCCAGTTTCACCCCACCCCCATCTGTCTGCGATGTTGCGGTGTACCGGCGCTGCATTTAGGAGCAGTGATTTGAGAATTTCGATTTGATATTGAAGTTGCACTGGCACAGGAGGGATCGCCCATTCGATCCAATTTCCTATGTTGTCCCACTCAGAGATATCATTCAACTTTCTTATTCCTGCATCGTGGAGCCAGTTTCTGATGTCCCGGATTTCTGCGTGGGAGTTGAGTGGAGGACTGTTCATGATGCGGTCTTTCCAAAGAAGGGTCTTCTCCCCATTGCCCGGGATGCGGTATAGATGTTTGCTGAAGCTGCTTATGCTTTTCCTGCAGAGATTCCAGGTGTGTGTGCCTGTTGTTGTATTATTTGCTGACAGGTGCCTGAGGGAGATCCCCTACGCATATTTTGAGATGAGCGTTTCACTGACCTGGTGTGTAGGATCTGAATATATTTTCCATAGAAGCTTGCATCCAAGTGACAGGTTAGAGAGAGCAGGATCTCTGATCTGAAGCCCACCGTCCAGAATTGGTCGCTTGACTAGATCCCAGTTTGCCAAATGAATTTTGTTGTGATTGCCTCTGCCTCCTTTCCAGAGAAAGTCTCTTAGAAGACAAGAGATCTGTTCCATAATGTGTTTCGGGGCTAGAAGAAAGGAGGCTTGATAAATGGGAAGAGCAGATAAGACGGATTTAAGTAGAATAATTTTCCCTCCCTTGGTTAGCCAATAACCTCCCCAGGAAGTGATCTTGTCTTTAATTTTGCTAATGATGCCATGCCACAGAGATCTGTTATTGACTCCAGATGTGAGGGGTAAGCCGAGATATTTGATGCTGTCCCATTGTGCGAAGCACTCAAATCCTAGGATTTGGGCTATATTATTGAGGTTATGTTGACTCACATTCCAACCGAAGATCGAACTCTTTCTGTCATTTATCACAGCTCCTGAAGCTCTACAATAACTTTTTAAAACAATATCAAAATTGACTGCTATTCTAGTAGAGGCTCCTCCTAGAAGAATGGAGTCATCTGCAAAGAGAGCATGATTTATTGGTTTTAGAGCATTTGCGATTCGGATTCCTGGGAGATCACCTGTGTTCATTTCCGCAGCCAGCTTCCTGCTAAGAGAATCGACCATGAGAATGTACAAGAATGGAGAGAGAGGGCAGCCTTGCCTTAATCCGCGCTGAGCTTGAAAGAAGGATGTTGGGCAACCGTTAACCATGGGGGCAATCCAGGGGCATGAGATGCAAGCTTTGATAAGATTGATGAACTGAGGAGGAAAGCCAAAGGATCGAAAGACTTGGAGAAGAAAAGAATGGTTAACTCTGTCGAATGCGTTAGCCATATCAAGCTTGATCAACATCCCCTTCTCTTTCCTCTGTTTGCTGGAATGAATGGCTTCCTGCACTTGGATGATATTGTCCAAGATGTGTCTGCCTTTGACAAACCCCCCTTGGGCATTGTATATTAGTTTGTCGAGTAGGGGTTTAATTCTATTTGCCATAATTTTAGACAATATTTTATAGGAGGCATTGCATAAGGAGATGGGCCTAAACCTGCCGAATGTTTCCAGGTTGGCCTCTTTTGGTATTAGAGCAAGAAAGGTGGAGTTGATGCCTCCCCCAATCTTGGCTTTCCCAAAGAAACCTTGTATCATTTTCAGCAAGTCTATTTTGATGATGTCCCAGCAGACTTTGAAGAAGTGTATTGTGAAGCCGTCTGGCCCAAGGGCCTTATCTGGTTCCATTGCCCAAATAACCTTGATGATTTCTTCTTCAGATACTGGTTTCAGTAAAGCTTGATTGTCCTCATGAGTGATGAGGTGAGGAATATGAGAGAGTAGATCTTCAATGTCTTCTTTGCTTCCTTCATGCCTTGTGTCATATAGATCTTTGAAATGGTTTTCAGCTGCAATTTTTATTTGATCAAATTTATTACAGATCTTCCCTTCATCATTTTTTATCTCAGTGATATGATTTCGAGATAGGCGGGCTTTGTATTGTCGGTGGAAAAAGGAAGTGTTTCGATCTCCTGCCTTTAACCAGAGGCTGCGAGATTTAAGTCTCCAGTGCTCTTCTTCCCTTCTGAAATATTGATGGATGTTTCTTTGAAAGGCTGCTTCTTTATTTATAACCGGGGTAATGTGAATCCCTTCCATACCAATTTGCAAGGTTTCCAACTGCTGGACATCCATTTTTCTCTGTTGGGTGATGGGGTTGTGGAGTTTTCTTAGCCACTCTTTAAGAGCTTTTTTGGTGGCTTTTAATTTTTGCTCCCACACAAAACTTGGGGATCCGTTGATGGGGATGTCCCAAGTTGATTGAATAGTGTCCATGAACCCTGCTTTTTCGATCCAAAGTGGACTGAATTTAAATGGAATGGGACCAAGATCTTCTTCAGGGGCCAAAAGGAGTTGTATTGGCTTATGGTCCGAGGAGAGCTTGGGGAGAATTTTTGTTGATATGAGGAGATTTTCCATCAGCAGGGAACTTTTAATTAGAAATCTGTCCAGCCGGGCAGCGATGTGGTCAGGCCCAGTTTTGTTATTGGTCCAAGTATATTTGCCTCTCACCGAGGAAAAATCAAGAAGATCACTTTGCTGCATTATTTCCTCTACCAAAGGGAGCAACTGATCTCTGTTGCTATTTCCCCCCCTTTTTTCTTTTGGCTTCATGACTAAGTTGAGATCTCCTCCCAGGACAATGTTATTTAGGGAGTGTTGATCTAACAAGGCCGAGAGAGTATTCCAACAGTCTCTCTTTTCTACATAGTTAACACGAACATATAAATTGAATAAGGCTATAGTTAACTTACTTTCTAAATGCTTGAGCTCCGTGAAGATCCAGTGTTGGGTCTCATGGGAGTTTGACAGGTGGAACTGATCTTCCGACCAGAGAGTTGCAACGCCTCCCGAGGTTCCCCTTGAGCTGACTGTTATGCCTTCGTTTTTCTTCCATTTAGATTTGCTGATATCCTTGAGGGCTTGCCCTTCGATTTTGGTCTCTTGGAGCAAGAGGATGTCTGAGGGTTCTATTTTCATCAGATCTTTGACGGCTTCAATTTTTGGTTGGGTCCCCAGGCCTCTACAGTTCCAAGAGACTATACGCATTATTTACCTGGAGAGGGATTTGGGATTCCTCCCTTGATGGATCTTCCTCTAGTATTTCTTCCTATAGTCATCTTGATTGTGGACTGGCTGCCTTGCATTTTGAGGCACTCTGCCTCCTCCTCCCTAGCTGCTTTGTGGGTCTTCCTACCTGCTTTCTTCGAGGGTCTCTCATAGGTCTCTTCCTCTGAGGAGTCTGAAGGTTCTGGCAATTTTTTCTTCTTTGTTATATTTGCATACGAAGGCCTGAAGGGGCTGCCCTGAGGAGAGTCGAGCGATGCCTCTCCGCCTTGCTCTTTATTTGCCTGTGTTTCTTCGGCCTGTGCTGGATTGATCAGATACGTTTCTTGGGGTTCTGATGGAGAGGCTTCTTCAGAGATAGGGGTCTCATTCGGTTTCTATTGGGTTTCATTTTCTTTGCCGGGTTTTCCTTGATTATTCCCCTTTGTGGCTCCTTTCCCTGGTGCTTTTGCATGGCCCGTTTTCTGGATTGTAGTCCATTGATCTCCCTTGGGGGTTGGCTCTGTTCTTCCGTTTTCTTCTTGCAGTGTTTTGCGAAGTGGCTATAGCCATGACAGTGCTTGCATTTAAAGGGGATCTGCTCATAATCCAGCTCTTGGATATGTGACCATCCTGCCACTGTGAGTTTTATTGCTTCGGGTAGTCCTTCTTCCAGATCTACTTCCACGCATATTCGGGCGCAGGAGTATTGATCTTTCCTTGTGGCCTGATCAGTGTATTTTCCAAGGGAGTTGCCGATGATTTGGAGAGATTTCTAGCTCCAGCAGTGCAGAGGGAGGTGGGGGAGCCGCACCAAAACTGGAACCGCAGAAAGAACATCTTGGGTCAGATCGAAATCTGGGGACCATTTGTTTAAGTATAGTCCCTGTGGCCCCATGAAGTATGGCCCGTTCCTGAAGATGAGGCTCCGGTCTTCTGCTAATTCAAAGACAAATACAAAGAAACCTTTGCCTACAAAATAAGATTTAATTCCTTCCTTGATTAGAGGGGTCCAGTTTCTCTTGATCCAGTCTATTACAGATTTGGGCGATGGCCAGAGGCCGGTGAACTGCCCTATGAGCCCTTTATCAGCTAGATTTAGAGCCGAGTGGCAGGTTTCTTCCTCAGGGAGGGCCACCGAGGGAACGCAATCCTTTTTCTTGACGAATTTCTGTTGTTGAGCAGATGAAGGGCGTCTGTTGCATGCTTCAATAATTTTCTGGAATTCTATGACTTCTGGAGGGAGGGGGAGGATCCGCCTCCCCATCACTAGGAATGGCTGCCAAAGCCGCAGCTGCAAACAATCACGGCACCAGCACATGGGCGACACGGGGGCTAGGTCACGCTGTGATTCAGCGCAGGACCGTTCCGGGCTTGTCCAATGAGTTAATATTTTTTCTGAACTTTCTGGCTCTTTTGAGTTAACAAAACAATGTGATATTAAAACACTTCTCCTAATACTTTTCGAGAAATAAAAAATAAAAATACTAAAAACTCTAAACAATCTCTTTATAAAATAAACCATTTAAAAAATTTCACTAAAACTATTTAATCCTAATAAAATTAATCATCGAAAATTAATTATAAAAACACTCACTACAATATTTTATATTAATTAATTTTTTATTATTATTAAAAGACCTTTCACTTAAAAGAAAAAAAGTACCTAGTACATTCAAAGTATCAAAAGTCACACTTATAAAAAAGGGTTCCGAATTCTCCACCATGGTTGTCATAGGATGTCATATCATACTTCCACTAAAAACATTTAAAGAGTCTCTCAAGCTTATCACGCTTTTAGTAGATAAAATAAAATAAAGCATCTCGAAAATATTTGAAGTAGCAAAGCTATAACCTTAAAGTCCTTTAAGGAAGGCCACATATTTAACCAATTTCATATTTGTGTTATACATATATGATTGAAGCTTTTGTGCTAAAATTCATCATTTTGTGGTCAAGTTTATCATAAGAGTGGATATGGTTTGATTTATAGCCCCTCGTATGACTTTTGTGGTCAAGTTTATCAAAATGTAATCCTAAGTTTATGAGGATTTTTAATGATCTTGTTTTAGATTTTTGAGTATGTGACCTAAAAGAAACCTATTCTTTCTCAACAAAGATGGTGATGCTCTCATGAAAACCAAGTATTTGATAAAGTCAATCTTTGAACTTTGTTTGGTTAACCCAAATTGGATACTGCATAAACTTGTTTTCTGAGATATAGATTATTATTGGATAGTGGATAAACTTGTTTTTTAAAATATAGATTTTTTTTTTCAGCGATTAAAAGAAATAATATTATTATTGTATTTAAATTTAAAAAATTTTTTCAAGTTAAGTTTATATAGTGATATAGAAAGCTTTAAATCTTACTTGTCTATGTTGGCTAAAAACTAAACCATAACAATTAATAAGAATTAATAACAAAGAGAGTTTTAAGTGACATGTTAAAAATTATAAATTGTTAGTGTTTTACAATATAAAACATCAAATAAATTGAGCTTGGTCAGTTCTAGAAATGAGACTAATAAACAAGTTTATTAATTTATAATCATTATGTCTAGCCAAACAAAAAGACCAACATAATTGAAAATATAAAACTAAGGAAAATGCAAGGCACCCACTTCTATGCGACTGGAATGTTTCTTGCTACCACCATTGGGACCAGAACTAGGAGGCAGTTGCTTTTTTATGTGCTTGAGATGAACCCTCATATCCTTTTGCTTTAGGACCACCTTATCTAACATATGTATGCTATCTTATTTTCCTTCATGTTTGCCCATAATAACTTTCCCCAACAACATTTTAATCTTTCAGTAGAGGTCTATAGTGAAGAGATACTAGTTATGACTTCCCCAAGTATGTCTCGGGTCGGGAACCCAGTTGAAGATATTTATTATGACCTCTGAATTTGAGGTGCAACCCTTGTCAATTGCCAGTTCAGCCTCAAGCTCTTGTAATTCCTTATGAATAGAGTTAGGAATTTGTTCAACATACACCAACGTTGAAGCCTCCACATGAAGATGAGCGTGTGACGTTTCCAACCCCCTGTTGTTGTTACCTTCCATGTCGACACGTGTTTGCTGATGAACCATGTTTGTAGGCGCACCACCCTAGAATGTCGAAGACTAGAAAGAAGTAGAATTTAATGCCAAAAGGGAAAAAGGAGAAGCTGCTAGAGAGAAGGAGATAGCCCCCCTTAACTCACTGTAACACGTGGCGAAGAGAGGCACAAATCTTGAATAGAAACGAGAGACACTAAGAGAGGAAACAATTGAGTGAATAAGGGAAACCATAAAAGCAAAGGAACTGAATGAAAATAGTGGCAAGGGAGTGGAAGATCATTAAAAGTTATGGGGAGGGCACGATGGTCACTACATTCGACATAAACCATAGTATGAGTGTGATTAACCATCATTGTGCCATTCGAGACCTAGTCATCCACCACTTTTCAGCAATGAATATTAGAGTGAACCACATCACATTTTAATTCAGGTTTGAGGGGACACGTCATGTGTAGTTATTATAGTAGGTGGTGACACTGCGATCATATCCCTGTACACTCGATATGGGTTTAATTATTTCTAAGATATATAAATGTTTTACAACTCATTTATTTCCATGATGCAATTTTTTATAAAATTTTTATATTTTAGTTGTTGATTTCAATGCTTTTAATGTAAAATTAGATTTAATATAGTCAACCAATGTTAATAACTAATATTTAAATTTGCATGCATTAAAATTGTTTTTTACTATATTTAAGCAAGTTTCCATTTTTTATCATTTAAGATGAATAAAAAAGAACCAATTGTAAATTGTTTAAACACACCTCTTACCTACATGTCTTTCTTTTTATGACAATTCCATGTAATGAATGCATTTGTATTTTTGATTTATTAAAATTATAATGACTTTGGTATTTTCATTTTCTTTAAGAAGAGTCATTTTGGTAGAAATCACATAGGATAAATTTTTGTCGTTTCGAACCAACTAGTGTGGTTCATCGTGAGGACCAGATGAAGGTGCAGATCAAGGCACATCCTTAAATAGAGAGCGATGTAGAGTCCAAAAAATCATATAACTGCTAGTTTATGAAAATTAATATTTTAATAATGATTATTAAGATCAAATAATATTCCTTTAACAACTAGTTTAAGAATAATAATGTTCATAATTTATAATATTATTAGATAAAAAATTAAAATAAAATAAATAAAAATACTAATAATATACTAATTAAGAAAGAATCCAAAAAAAACCTAAACTATTTAACTAAGAACAAACAATCCAAGATAAACAAATACAGAACAAATTATAAAAAAAAATTAAAAAAAAAAGAAAAATGAAAAAAGAAAAAATAAAGAGTCAAAACTGTGATCACTGAGTCAAGATCCTTATAAAAATAAATAATAATTAGAGGTGACTATAAATTAAAACAAAGCAATCAAATGGGAAATAAAAAATAATTATTATATATAATATATATATAAACTTAATCATTAGAACAATATTCCATATATATATTATATATATATTTGAGACTTTATTCATGTTTGGTGACTTGGATTGTTTGTTTCTTCTTAATATATATAAAGATGAGTGAAGTCATTAATGAGTCAAAATCCTATAACAAAAATAATAATTAGATGAGACTAAAATTAAAACGAAGCAACCAAAAGGGAGGGCAATTTTTTTTTAACGTTGAGAAAACGGATCAAAAAAATAGTAACATTAAATGCAAATTCCTATATATAAACAAAAAATTTCATAAATAGAAAGGTGAAACACTAAAAAAAACACAATTAATCGGCAAACATTAAAACAAACTATGATGGAAGAGGACAGCACCCATAGTTCTGCTAATATTCTAATCATCGTCTCTAAATTTTCATTTCATTATATTTAAATAAAAAATGATATTATGGAAATATATTTTTACTTTATATTTTTTCCCTTTTATTAAGTGCCTTCAACTTTGTATGCAAGGGTAAGATATTCTTTTAGTACTTGTCACCCTATCAATTTTTTGATCTTGAAGTAGCGACTAAGCATATGGATGATCTTGAAAATCTGTCTCTTAATATTTTTTTAGCATTAAAATTAAAATTGTTTAAGAATGACATTTTTTTATAATCAATAAAAATTATGGGAGGCCCCCAAGGTTAGCTCAATTGGTCAAATTCAAGTGCCTCGCCATGAGAGGTCACAGGGCGAATCCCGAAAGCTCTTGGGGTCAGGTCAGGTAAATAGGCCGAGGGGGTGTGATCCCTTAGTGGGTGGCGTTCACTCAGTGTTAAACAGCCCTGACGTAGCGCGCTCCCAAGGGGTGTTGCGCCACTCGCCCAGCGAACATCAAAAGTGCGTCCACTCAGTGTTAAACAACCCTGGACATAGCGGCTACCAACTGACCCCCAACTGACGTAGTGGCTACCAAAGGGGTGTTGATGCCCTTCGGGTGGCGTCCACTCAGTGTTAAACAACCCTGGACATAGCGGCTACCAACTGACCCGGGTATCCGTAAACTAGTATATGAAAAAAAAAAATCAATAAAATTATGGTAATGTTATAACACTTCTTTTAATATTTTATTGAGCATAAAAATAAAATGTTAAAGAATTCTCGATAATTTCTTAAATCCAATAAATCATATCAATGTTAATAAACATTAATAATCATTAAAAAATTAAAAATTAAACCTAAATAAAAAACCACTTATCCCCACCAACTAAAATAAATTCAACTAATTTTATAATTTCACAAAATAACAAATATTATTCAAAATGAGGTTGAATAATAAATTCAACTAATTTTATAATTTCACAAAATAATAAATATTCGGTTGAATAATAAATTCAACTAATTTTATAATTTCACAAAATAATAAATATTATTCAAAATGAGATTGGAATTTATAGATATTACATGAGGTTAGAATTTATAATTTTTAGTTATTAAAAAAAATTCAACTAATTTTATAATTTCACAAAATAACAAATATTATTCAAAATGAGGTTGGAATAATAAATTCAACTAATTTTATAATTTCACAAAATAATAAATATTATTCAAAATGAGATTGGAATTTATAGATATTACATGAGGTTGGAATTTATAATTTTTAGTTATTAAAAAGATCCTTTGTTAATAAAAATAAGTCAGTCTTATATACGATAAATTTTATTAAAAAAATACAAAAGAAAAAGCCGTACATACAAGGACGTTCATCTCTGCGATTTCCATTCACAATTGGAAAAGAACACAAAACTTCAAAGGCCAGCCAAATCGAACAATTACAATGGGGAGCATGAAACTCTAAATTAACCAAATGAGACTGTCTGGAAAAAATGGCTAAAACTGCTATTAACAAACCAAAATAATTAGGTTGTTGGTTGTTTGCGTGACACAGGGCAAGCAATCAATCCCCTCCTCTTAAGAAACATGAAACGGTCAGCTAATAGCTAACCAAACCAAGAAGGCTTACCAACCATTTAGATTGATAAATCAAATCAATTAAAAACTGTTTAAAAATAGCCACAAAAGAAATTCAAAAGGAAAGGAAACGGGGGCAAAGGATATTAATCAGACAAGCACCACCATCCGATGCAGGCACCCGAAGGATGGACAACAGTGCGCTCCCCGCAAATTGGAAATGAAATAAAAATCACGCACACATCGGGTAAGCAAAGAGCTGGCGCGTTCGATTCTCAACAGCCTCGACCTGAAGCTTCTTGCTTTTTGGTTTATAGTTTATCCTCTTGAAGATCTCGTTTACCGGCATGAATTCGCTGCCGTGAGAGTATTATGGGATTGCCATGTCGAGTAGCATGGGATTGGGCGTGGGCAGCGCCCCTATGAATAGTGGGGTTTATTCCCCTGCTAAGGAAAAAGCTGGAATGAGAGGTTCCCACAACAGATTACTGGTTCAGAGGCTAAGACAATTGCTAATTAACATTGGGTCAGTTAAGATCAAGATATTGGTGCCCTTTTGCCTTATTTTTACGCTTATTGTTATTGCTGGCCGAGCTGCTTCGTTCATGGGATGGCATCACCAGTCTCCCCAGCCGAGATCCAGGTATTCAATCAAATACCCTTTTCATTTTCTGTACTTTATAACCGATCTTTTGTATGGGAGTGAAATACCAATTTCGATCTCCGTAGCTGAAGGCTACACTATTCTAATTTTTCTGGGTACCCATTTCAATTTTATTAACTGAAGGATGTCCTCCGCAAGGATTTACAGCATAATTTGAAGTTAGACAGTTTTTCAAATTGGCTTGCTAATTTTCTGCCTGAAGCTAGCTGGTTTTTCAAATTGGTTTGCTAATTTTTAGCCTATTTCTTTCTCGTTTCATGCCTAATGAGCCGTCGTGGAGGAATTGGGCTCGACTGGCTCGACCTAGGTGTATTTATTCCCTCGACATCGCCCAGGGCTTGTACCTGCCCTCAACTGTGCAGATACACTGCTTAGGACAGACAGTAGAGGCTCATTTAGAAATGCAAGATTTCAAGGTATCGTATGATTGGTGGCATTAACACAGCAGCATTTCTTGGGTTGGGGGATTAAATCGCCGATTTACCTCTTTGCCACAACCCGCTTGACTGTAAAGTTTGGCGGACCTTAAAGAGAAAATGTCGATTGGCTTGGATGGTCAATATGAACACCAATGACTTATCTTCTCATGCGTTAATTTCGACACCTAGCTCCAGATAACTTCCATGGATCCTTAAAGAGAAAATGTCGATTGGCTTGGATGGTCAATATGAACACCATTGACTTATCTTCTCACGCCTTAATTTCGACACCTAGCTCCAGATAACTTCCATGGATAAAGACTGTGCAAATAAAACTTTGGCCAATAGTTCCATGGTGGGCTTTAGGGAGAACATGGTGCGGGCTTAGGTCCATAATATATGCACTTGACTTCATTCCCAAATGTTATAAACTCGACCCATACCTGCAGGGGTCCCCATGCCTCAACTCAAGTCCGTTGGAGTGGAACCGTGGTCCGGAGCCCATTGGGCAATAAATGGAAGGCATTAACAGCCCATGGAGGTGGGCTTGGATTCATAACATGGCCATGTGGATCCGCAATATGGCCAATGGGGCATCACTTCCCAGTGTCATAAGTTTAATTCCTACCTCCAGGTACCACCTAACTCCACAGTTTTAAAGAGAACATGGAGGTGTTCTTGGACCTGTAATGTGTGCACGCAGGTTCTCGACTCCCACTGCCCTTAGATTGATTGCTACCTCAATGGGCCACGGCTACCATAAGTTTCTGGGTGGAGCCTTTTGGAATGAAATAGTGGTCATTGTGTGAAACCCATCAGACGCAGTCACAAGCTGACTTTATCTTCCTTTTTCATTTCCCATTTCATTAGAGATTTATTCTTTGTTCTAACTTCTCATATTAGATAAATTGGTAGTTTTTAGACCTCTTTACTGGGTTAATTGTTAATTTTTGTTTTCACTATATGCCTGTGTATACATGCATACACAGATACGCAGGTGCATTCTTACACTCATACAGACATAGATACACAGGTACATACAGTATACTGACTCATACACACATCTTTTTAGGTTTCCAAATATTTCAGGAGTTTCATTGTAAAGCTGCAAATAATTTTGATTCTATGCGTACCTTCTAGATTTTAGGGATTTCTCCCTTTTTTTTTCCAGGTAGGGGAAAACCCTAGGACGTTTTTCTTTATTCGGAGGATGGTACCTAGGCTAGACACTAGATTCTTCAGGGCACAAGGCCAGATCAACAGCAGAGCCCGAAGCCATTGCAATGATATATTTATTATGAACTCAGCATGCCACTCAGAGGAGTAGAACCTGGGTGTGGAGGATAACACTCCAGCCCACAACCACACAGGCTAGACCCAAACGATAATATTTCTTTCTATTTAAGAATTGCTATTTCAATTTCTTCTTATAATGTGGGTATGTTTTTTAATCAGACATTCCCAGAGTTTTCTTGCGTTTTGTTTTCTAGGCTTTTTCTTCTGTTCATCCAAGATGGTCCATTTTAGAATTTTTTGAAGTTATCTGGGTTTCATTTTCTTAGATAGAAAATTTGTACTTACGTTTTTTTTTCCAAAGCTTATCGATAATTCATATTTGTTTGTTTTTTCAGTCATTTCTAATATTTACGTGTACTTGATTGTTCTCTTGTTAATTAATAAATTTTATCGATTTAGTTATTTTTCTTATGCTTTTTGTCTGGAGTCATATGGATTTCATATACTTCGCAGAAATCATCTATGTTATAATTTTTTGATTTCTTCTGTATTTATAACATTTTTTGGTTTATTTATTTTTATTTATGTGGACTTACTTCTCTGATAATTTTTGTTCTCTGATTGATTTTCATTTTCTTGTATCCCCTGCATTTTTACTTTAATCACTTCTGTACCTATTTTTTCAAAAAATCATCTTTCTGTTTTGAACGAGTGCATTCATATAGCAAATTAAGTGCAAAGTATGAAATAAATATTATAATTTACTAAACAAAACATTACAAGAGGAAGAGCAAACAGTGAAATGGGAATAGGGAGTTTAAGAGAAACTGAGACAGGGAATGAATATAATCATATAATCTACTACAACCATGTTACAGGAGGAAGCAAAATGAAGAATGGAACTCACTTAGGGATACCTATATACTTATCAACTTTAAATTCGTTGTCTTGGTCAATGAGGATGATTATTATCAAGATACAGGATAAAAATTGATGATGATGATTGATTTAGTTAAAATATTCTGATAGTCGTCATGGCACAGGGGCCTGTCAGAGTTTCATAATGTTTTTGAGTGCTCTGGGATTTGCTGTTAGATATCCTTCGCCAAAGCATCTTGAGAATCTTATACCCACCTAAATGTTAAAAATTAAAATAACCTTTTACGAAAGTTTGATATATTTATTATGAACTCAGCATGCCACTCAGAGGAGTAGAACCTGGGTGTTGAGGATAACACTCCAGCCCACAACCACACAGGCTAGACCCAAACGACAATATTTCTTTCTATTTAAGAATTGCTATTTCAATTTCTTCTTATAATGTGGGTCTGTTTCTTAATCAGACATTCCCAGAGTTTTCTTGCGTTTGTTTTTCTAGGCTTTTTTCTCTGTTCATCCAAGATGGTCCATTTTAGAATTTTTTGAAGTTATCTGGTTTCATTTTCTTAGATAAAAAAATTGTACTTATGTTTTTTTTTTCCAAAGCTTTTTGATAATTCATATTTGTTTGTTTTTTCGATCATTTCTAATATTTACGTCTACTTGATTGTTCTCTTGCTAATTAATAAATTTTATGGATTTAGTTATTTTTCTTATGCTTTTTGTCTGGAGTCATGGATTTCATATACTAAGCAGAAATCATCTATGTCATAATTTTTTGATTTCTTCTATATTTATAATGTTTTTTGGTTTATTTATTTTTATTTATGTGGACTTACTTCTCTGGTAATTTTTGTACTCTGATTGATTTTCATTTTCTCGTATCCCCTACATTTTTACGTTAATCACTTTTGTACTTATTTTTTCAAAAAATCATCTTTCTGTTTTGAACAAGTGCATTCATATAGCAAATTAAATGCAAAGTATGAAATAAATATTAGAATTTACTAAACAAAACATTACAAGAGGAAGAGCAAACAGCCAAATGGGAATTGGGAGTTTAAGAGAAACTGAGACAGGGAATGAATATAATCATATAATCAACTACACAAACCATATTACAGGAGGAAGCAAAATGAAGAATGGAACTCACTTAGGGATACCTATATACTTATCAACTTTAAATTCATTGTCTTGGTCAATGAGGATGTTTATTATCAAGATACAGGAAAAAAACTGATGTGATGATTGATTTAGTTAAAAAATTCTGATAGTCGTCATGGTACAGGGGCCCATCAGAGTTTCATAATGTTTTTGAGTGCTCTAGGATGTGCTGTTAGATATCCTTCGCAAAGCAACTTGAGAATCTTATGCTCACTTAAATGTTAAAAATTAAAATAACCTTTTACGAAAGTTTGTAAAATACAGATGATATCCAGAAAATCAGAAATTCCAATGCAAAGCCAATTGGCTGCTTGACAAAAGTACTAAAAGATACGCTTTTGCTGAATTCTGGGATCAAGATCCAATGATTTTGGAAGAAGCCGAGCCAAATTGAAAGTAAGACATCGGTTGATCTATCAAATGAGTTCGACTCATACTAATTATAAGCCCAAGATTATCCATAACGGGATCTTCAGATGGTAAGAGATGTTCTGATCAAACAAGTAATTTGCGTGTTTAGTTCCATCGTGACTTTGTGTATATGGAAATCCTCATGCTTATTTCCCACACAAGTACTTTCATATGTTAAGTGCTTGGCCTAGAGTGAAGGTGTTTGGCCAGGTTGTAGGAATCTTGAATGCAAAATCTAAAATGTAATATCAAAAATTCAAATGCAAGCTTTGCTACAGAAGTTGGTTAGTTGGTTTTTAGTTGCATGTATGCTGGATTACGTTTTTCAAATGGTTATGTTTAGATAGTGGACTAACAACATTGCATTTGGGCATACTTTTTGTCTTCTTGCAGGAAAATGTATACAGTATTGATTAATACGTGGAGGCGGAATGATCTTCTGAAGCAATCCGTTGCTCACTATGCAGGTTGCAGCAGTGTTGATGCAATACATGTTGTCTGGAGTGAAATTGAACCACCCTCTGCTACTCTTCAAGCCTATCTCAAAAGAAGTGTGCACTTAAAATCTAAAAATAGGAACAGACCTGACCTTAGGTTCAACCTCAATGAAGTGGACAACCTAAATAATAGATTTAGGCCAATTGAAGGCCTAAGAACAGATGCAATATTTTCAGTTGATGATGACGTCATATTTCCTTGCTCCACCTTGGAGTTTGCATTCAGTGTATGGCAAAGTGCTCCAGATAGCATGGTTGGTTTTGTACCTCGCATGCATTGGGTTGATTCAAAGGTATGCTCTGCCCACTTCTGCACTGATTGTTGCTGATGAGTATTACAATTTTGAGTAACTGAATTTTAGCTGGCCCTCAATTGTTGGCATTTAACATATAGGTATTGTGATCTTTTGCATTGTATTTGTGAGTATTAATGAAGGCTGGGATATGTTGTTTGTTCTATTTTGCTTTCATGTGTAAACATCGCTCTTTGTAAATGATAAACTAAAGATCATCTTACTTGTGGTGGCATGTTTGTCATTCTGTCTTTTATTTATTTTTCCTTCCTTTTTTGTTTGCGATTAGTTATGTTTATAACTCAAGACACAGAGGAAGGTGTTTGTACAAGTTTTATAATTCTGCAAGAGTTATACCATTTATTGATCTCTTATAGCATGATTTTCTAGTAAGCAATTTCCTTCGGTGGAGATAGATTAAAATAAATGATTGATGGCTGTCTTTAGTGTTATCTTTTTTAGAAATGGAAGAGTGCCTTTGTAGATCCTGGCATTTGAATTTCGAATATATACATTAGGTTCCTGACTATTGGGAGTTGTTAATCACCAAGATCTTGGAAACTCATATTGACTTGAGGCTTTTAGAAATTGAAGGCCAGTGGAAGTCGTTAATATCTGAGATCTTGGAAGAGCAAAGCAACTTGTGCTTGATTGTACTGGACTCTTAAGATTCGTCAATTTGAAAAGGCCAATTTTCTGGTAATTACTTTGAAGTTTCCCCAGGTTTGCAGTGTGCAGTATTATTTGAACTGTTACAGTCCTTGTAAAATTCGATATACTTATTATTGTAAGATATCTGACAATATATTTTTAATTCTGGACTCCCAAGTTTTGTCAATCTGCAGAGGCTTTTTCTTAGCCAATTGCTTTCATGTTTCCACAAGTTTGTAGTATTCTTTGAACTGTTGCAATGAAGATAAACCAATAGTCTGTGTAAAATTCTAAATAATTAAATGTCGTATGATTTCTGGTAGTAAGATTCTAATCCTGTTTCTTTGAAGCATATGGTTTTACTGCTTGTCTTTCGAGTGAAAATTCTCTTCGCCTTTTGTTCCTCATACACTTTTTATGTCTGCAGAACCATGATGTAATACGCTATACTTATGGGGGTTGGTGGTCTGTCTGGTGGATGGGCACATATAGCATGGTTCTTTCGAAGGCTGCATTTTTACATAAAAAATATCTCGATATGTATACTAATCAGATGCCAGTGTCAATCCGGGACTATGTAATCAAGGAAAGGTTTGTTCCATATCTTGCATTAGTACCTTAAACATGCTCTTATGAGTGTTCTGTTATGTCAGATGTGAACTCCAATGTTTTCCCCTTGTCATGTTTGTAATACAGAGAAATTTCCATATTGATCATGCTGTTTTTTAACTTACCTGTTTATATATAATAGGAACTGTGAAGATATTGCAATGTCTTTCCTTGTTGCAAACACAACTGGTGCTCCTCCTATCTGGGTTAAAGGTAAGCAAGGATATTACATTAATGTGTTTGTCTCTTTCTTGCATTCAAATCTTTGCCTTTCTCATTGATGAAATTATATTTGTACATCATTTCGCCTTGTGTCATTTGTTTTTTTGTAAGTTCTTTGAATTATAAGGAGCCCTCAAGTTAGCTATTAAATCTCTCTGCATAAATTATTACTCTTTTGATGTGATTGCGTTCTGGAAAGTGTATGATTGGACTATATGCTTCTGACTCTTGCCTTTTATCGGCTAAGGTTAAGTGCTTTTTAAAAAAATCAATGGTTAGCTATGAACCCCAACTCTACATTATTGCAGTAAATTCACTTTAAAGTAAGGGCTGTTCAACTCAAGTTTCAACCAATTCATAATACACATGATCCAAATTCTATGCCTGCTGGTTTTTGAACTTTGAACCTGTCTTAACAACCACACCACTGTGGATGGACGGCGCCTTACTATTGCATTGTTTTAGGAGTCAAAATGCAATCTCATGCATGATACTTCTGACCATATTCCATTAAGCATTACTGCTTATGTGAGAATAGGTGACAGTGCTTCTATAGATTCACTTCTCATTGTCCCTTTATTGTCTTCTGTTGTTTTTCAGTTGTGTCCCAAGTTACCAGGATTTGGATATGGATCTAGATCCACTAGATTTTTGAAACGCTAAGATCCGGATATGGCTAGGAAATGGGGATGAACAGTTGTGTTCATTTGATGAGGGTCTATAACCTCCTGTAATGCTATTCCACTTTATTAAACTAAGACACTCCCACCACTGCATTTTTGAAGCAATTTGTCACCGATTAGGGTCCTTTCTTTTTAGGGTCTAATTGGGGTTTTTCGTGGAGGATCCTGTGCGGGACGTTTCCACCAATGTGGGATATGTTTTCAATGGCTGACCTTGAATGGATCCAAAATGCGTTGGCATTTCTTGCTAGATCCATTCCAGATCCTGCCAGATTTGGATCTGGACCTGCATTTCCATTATGCTAGATAGGCAGATCTGGAAACTTAGGTTGTGCTCCTCTCATTGACTTGCTTAATATTTTGTGATGGTTCTAGTTTAGTTAGGAGTGACATTACATCATTGAAGTCCTTTTCTTGTGAAGTATCTCTAGCTCTTTTATGTTTCTTGATTTTGAGAATAAAAATGGAGTTTGTGGTCTCTTGCTTTGTGTGCTTGAGTTTCCTCAACTGTCTCACGTTGACAGTCATGTGGAATACATATATCTTTTCCAATTAAGCTAGAAGGCACTAGTACATGTGAGATTTAAGAGATTTAAGGTTTTGTACAAATGCACAATTATTCTCCGATTGAAATTAGAGTGGTGAATGACAACCTTGAATTCAGAGTGATGAAATGCCAGTTTTTCTAGTTTTTTTGTTTTGATATTTTGGATGTGGTACTTCTGTTGGTATGCTATTGTATGATACTTCTCTTCTATTGTAGGTGTAGACCTCTGTAACACAGGATTTGTTGAGTATGCTGAGATTAAGCTGGTGCGTCAGATTGGCATTCAGTCAAAAGTTTAAAACTTGACCTATTTTGGACAAACACTAAAGAAGGTGACATTTAAGTGTGCTTGGATGGGGAACCCGAGATCCATGCATTCCTGTGCAAACTTCCTGCTTTTATTAGCATTTACTAATTTTGATGCTAATTGAACTTTTAGTAATCTAGCTATAAGGATTTATGAATTATGGTTGCACTTAAGATTTTCCAATTTTTGAGATGGTCCCTGTGAGCCTTGTTGGCATTTGGCCCAAAAAATGGATCCAAAACACTCCTGAAGTCTTCAAGAGTTGCTTAAGATCATCCAAAGATCGAAACAATCATATGCCAAGAGCCCTTGGAAGGGCGGAAACACACTATCGGGAGGGTAAAACACATGAAAAATAGTGAAAAACCATGTATTGAAGGCATACACAATCCAACGCACAGCTGCTGTTAGATGCTGATCAACGACCTAGATCTAACCGGCTAATCTCAATCGGCCAAGCAAAAGGGACAGTTAATCGGCGGGTCGCATTGGCAGTCGCGGTGGTGGAGAACATATATATATAAAGCCCGGGGAATGAAGGACCCTGCGACTGCGATCAGATTGCATCGCAATTTCGCATCGGCGGGTCGCGTGGTTATATGACATGAAGGACCCGGGAAGCGAGCAACGCGCGATTGTGATTCATTGCATTGCTGATCGCGTCAGAACATTGCTAAGGAGCGGGGCCTCTATACAAGTATATGCGCGATGCGATGGTGCGGACCCGACGGAGTGCTGAATGATATTTCATAAAATTTGAGGTCTGCGGGTAAACCTTTTTCAATACATTTTTGTGTATTTTCGTTATATTTCAAAATACAAAGGGAAGCTTGGTGGCGCCGATTGTGATAAGTCTCGAACCTGAAAGGGTTTAGGAATGAAATCTATAATATTTGAAGTCTGGAGGGAGGCCAATTTTCATGTATTTCCCGTGTTTTTCAAGTATTTCAAAATACAAAGGGAACAAAGGGATAGGTCGTGTGCGACTCACGATAACAACCCAGAGGCCGGACCCAATGGGAGAATAGGTCATGTGCGAGGATTATTGAAGTCCGAAAGGAACAGATATTGGCGGGATTTTGTAGTTTGTAGCGTTTTTTGTGTAAAATAGAAAACATTCATGGTTATCATCTGACAGGGACCGTTGCAGGGATTTCATAGGCTCAATAGCCACTCCATTGTAGGATCAGGTGGCCAACCATCCTTAGAAGCGTTGTGCAGAAATGTTTACATGCCAGAAGAGGGATTCGGTCGGGATACAACGGCCGGCGTACAGAGCCTAGAAAGGGAAAGAGAGGGGCCACAACACGCTGCAACCCGAATCAAACAAGATCATGGAGCATCAACGGTCCGGCCAGCACAACAGCCATCCTAACAAACATTATGGGGCATCTCTAACACGAGAGAGCTCCCAGGCATCACGACAAGCTGCCCAAAATATCTAAGTATGGTTAGTCTTCTGTTAGAAGAAGAAACCTCCGAACCATGCTGCCTATTGAGGGAATCAATCAGTTGAAGAGACAAAGGGATAGATTAAGACACCTGAAGCCTCAAAAGGCTCAGGATCATTCTAAAGAAGCTATAAATAGCTGAAAGTAAAATGTAAGAAGGGTTCAACTTTTGGAGACTGTTCCTCCTCTGTTCCTTCAAGCTTCTCATCTGCATTCTTTAGTAATACATGCTTCTTTTGCTGTTATATGTTCAATGTCCATTTCTCTTCTGTTCTATGCTTGCACTTGAATAGTTTGTTCATGTTTTCTGTGTATCTGAGGCTAGAAAACTGTCATCTTATCTTTGCTTTAATATATAGGATTGCAAGCTTCCTTGCTGCCTATAGCTAGTCATTCACATATGTTCATATAGGCAATCTTCTGGTATAGTTAAGCATTCTCCATCTATCCATTAAATCTACAAACTATTGAGCATTAGTGGTCTTAAAGTCTTGTGTTGTTGAGAGTGTTCATGCATGTCTTGAGTGAGAATAGAGCTGAAATGGTCATTTGACTTGTTCCAAACCATCATCCATTCCAATAGTTCTGAGAACAATATTGAAGATTATATGTTACTAGGCATCTCCGAGCTACAACCTAGGAGAGTTTCCTGGAGTGCTAACATAATTGGCGCCGTTGTCGGGGAGAAAAAACTGAAGTTCAACTTGCCTGGGAAACGACACAGATCCAACTTTGATGATAGACAAAGTCTGGGCACAACTTTGGTTGTAATCATCTATTTGGCGACTCTACTGGAGGCCGAACCTCTTGGCGACTCCACTTCATAATTCTGGCTCAGTTTGTGAGGCATACTCGGAGAAATCCTCAGAAATCACAAGCTGACCCAGTACCTGACCCTGAAAAGACCATCAAAGAGAAGAAGGTAGTGCAGAAAGGAGCATCAGGTTTAGGTAAACCTAAACAATATTCTATATCTCTTCAAGAAAATCCTGCAATAGAACCAATACATGTTGAGAGTACAGATTCTAATACTAGCAATGAAGAAAAACTCTCAGAAATTCATAAAGCTCCTTATTCTTTAGGTTCTCCTTTTGCTTTAAGCCTAAAGGAAACCTCACCTCCTACCCATCATACTCCTTTAGTCCCGTCAGTCACTCCTCAGCCCTCTATCATTCAGACTACCAGTACTCTCTTAGTCACCATGGCTATGGCAGGTCCACAAGCACCTACCAAAATGAAAAGAATCATAGCTGCTAGGTATGAACCTCTAATACTGCCCACTCCTTTGAATGCCATGCCTACTGGAGAATATTAGAAATATAGGCCTAAGTTCACTGGTACTGAAGTTGTTACTGCTGAAGAACATCTTGAGTCATTTTATAGCTATGCTGATAATCTGGACATTAGTGAAGATGATGTGTGGATGAGAGTTTTTGTCCAAAGCCTAGATGGAGAGGCTAGAAAATGGTTTAGAGAACTAACCCCAAGATCTATAGCAGACATTGAAGCTTTAGATGATGCATTCCTAAAGCATTGGGGGGATAAGAAGGATCTCCTCTACTACCACACTGAGTTTGGGAACTTAAAAAGGGAAAATGGTGAGTTGCTGTCTGATTTTAATAAGAGGTTTAACCGTATGTACAACAAGATACCAGCTGAAGTAAAACCTACTGCTACCTTTGCTAAATTCCTTTGATTTTGACTTCTTCCTACTGTTGAGAGAGAGGCGATGTGCTACTTTGGCTGACATGCAAGATGCAGCCTTGGAAGTAGAATCAAACATCATGGCTGTAGAGAAGCTCGAGGGGAATGTTGATAGAAGAAGACAAAGGGGTGAGTCTTCATCATCCTCTGATCCTAAGGTAGATAAAATGACTAAAATGATCAAGTCATTAGCCTTTGAAATCTCCAAATTAAAGGTTGAGCAACACCTGGGGAAAAGGAGAGCTCCTAATACCTTTGCTCCTAGAAATCCAAATCCAAATTCATATAGAAGAACAGATCAGCAGTTGCAGATTTTGCAAAGGAACAAAGATGCTAATGAAGACCAAAGGGTGAAGGCTCATTTTCAAAATGCAGTCATGGAAGAAGAGCAGTTTGAAGAAGATGATGAGATCCATTGTTTGGAAGACAAAGGCAATGCTTCCTTTTTGACCTCAGCTACCTATGAAAAGTCATTATTCAATGACTAGATTAACCAAGAATGGGATGGTGAAGCTATTCTGCAAACTGAAGATCAACGCAAATATAATCTGCGGTCGAAGATGAATAATGCCAAAGAAACTCCTGTTCAAAGAGCTGCTGTCCCTGCAATACAACAAGCTAATAAGCAAAAACAACCGACAGTTGATCCCATTATCCCCAAAGCTCCAGCTCATGAGGTAAGAGGCCTTGACAAGTCTCCTTCTCCTTTCAGTTTTCAATCAGAAATTTAGAAGCTAAGAATACCTATGCCTCTGATTGAACTAGTGAAAAATGAGTCCTTCAAAAGATCCATCCTCGAGGCCCTTGAGCCGAAAGCCATCCAAGCCTCCACTGACTATGTGAATCTGCAAGATGACAAGCCAGCTGTTATTCTCAGCCCAATGATTGAAAATCGTGAGGACAACTCCCCATCATTCTATGTCTCTCTGACTATTCATGATAAAATCCTTCACAACTGCCTTTTGGACACTGGAGCTAGCCATAATCTAATGCCCAAGGCTGTCATGGATGAACTGATTCTTGACATCACTAAGCTTTATCATGACCTGTTTTCTTTTGACTCTAGAAAAGTGACATGTCTAGGATTAATCAAGGACCTAGCCATCACTTTGTCTCAGCTGCCTACGAAAGGCATGATGATGGATATTGTGGTGGCAGATGTACCTCCCAAATTTGGCATGTTACTTTCTAGAGGTTGGATCAAGAGACTAGGTGGATCATTACAAAATGATCTGTCCTATGCTACTGTCCCAGTTTTCGGAGGTGAAAGCAAGAGATTATACAGAGAGGTGCAGTTGGCTTATATCATTAGCGATGAGAAGAACCCTACTAATCATCCCACGATGCTGTTGACACTGATTTTGGAGCATGTATTCTCCATCTTAAAAAGTCTCAGTTGGCCTCCACGCAGCTCAAGAAATCAGTTTGTTATATCGCAGAGGATGGAAAGCCATAGATTTGGGATATGTTCTTTAATGGGGCTTGCTCTAAAGAAGTTGCAGGGGTAGGTGTAGTCCTTGTGTCCCCAACACAGGAATACATCCATTTGTCTTTCAAATTAACTTTTTAGGTCACAAACAACATAGCAAAATATGAAGCTTTGATTCTGGGCTTAAGCGCTGCTAAAGAGATGGGTATCAAAGGCCTGAAAGTGTTTGGAGATGCAGACCTCATCATTCAACATACATAAAGCGTTCCAAGCTAAGCATCCAAGGCTGAAAGCATACAGGGATGAGGTATGGAGGCTCAAGGATTCTTTCAATAATTTCAGGATTTCTTATATTCCAAGAATGAAGAACCAGTTTGCCGATTCCCTTGCTGTGTCTGCTAGCACGTTTGTTCCTCCTTTGCCTCCTAAATTGACATATGAAGTTCAGGTAAAATATAGACCGTCCCTGCTAGACAATGTTAAATATTGGAAAGTTTTTGAAGACGATGAGGAAATTAACAGGCTTTTACAAGTCGTTGAGGAATTTGTTGAAACACACATCGACCAAGAAAATGAATCCATGGAAGAATGCGGCCAGTCCAAGCTAAAAAGCAAAATCGGTCGAGGAAGCATCATCCAACTACCCAGTAATCACATACCAAAGGGGTTGGTGCCTTTAGAGAGGCTTTTCGATCATAATGATGTGCCTTATAAACCAGCCAAAACAGAGAATAAGTCTGCTGTTTGTAAACATAATATAGGCAACCCAACCCATCCAAAAAACATAAATTTGTCCACGCATTTGTCCTCTGCCCAAAATTCTGAGTATTGCACCCTCATGAAGCAATTCACTGATATATTTGCCTGGGAATACACCGATCTTAAAACCTATGACCCAAACATTATTCAGCATAAGATTCCACTGGAAAAGAACACCACCCCTTTAAGCAAAAGTTAAGACCTATCAGCCCCCTCTTATTGCCTTTGATTGAGAAAGAAATCAAGAAGCTGTTGGGTGCCAAAATCATAGTTCCCTAAGGTATTCAAAATGGATAGCTAACCTTGTGTTAGCGAGAAAGAAAAATGGAGAAATCAGGCTTTTTGTCGACTTCAGAAATATGAACAAGTGCTCTAAAAAGATAACTATCCCCTGCCCAAGATGGAACACTTGCTGCAAAGAGTTTCAGGGGCTAGAGTCATGTCTTTCTTCGATGGATTTTCAGGTTACAATCAGATTGCTATACATCTTGAAGATCGGGAAAAGACCGCCTTCACTACTCCTTGGGGCACTTTCATGTACTCCAATATGCCTTTCGGATTGATGAATGCTGGGGCTACTTTTTAGAGGGCCATGGACATAGCCTTTGTGGGAGAAAAGAACAAGTTTGTCCTTATTTATCTTGATGACATAATAGTCTTCTTCAGCAGCCACAAAGACCATTTACAACATTCGAAGAAGGTCTTCCTAAAGTGCAGACAATTTGGAAAACCCAAAGAAGTCACAATTTGCTCTAGAAGAAGGCAAACTTCTAGGACATATTGTCTCTGCTGAAGGTGTGAAGATTGATCCAGCAAGGGTTGAAGCCATTTAAACATTGTCAACCCCAAGGCCGAAAAGGGCATCCAATCCTTCCTGGGTAAGATTAACTTTGTAAGAAGGTTCATTCCAAACTTTGCAAAGCTAGTGAAGAACATCATTTCCATGCTGAAGAAAGGATCAGAAATAAAATGGACATCTGCTTCAAGAAGTTCTTTTCAAGCCATCAAGCGAGCTATCAGGGAAGCTCCCACTCTAATCAGCCCAGATTACACTAAGGAGTTTTGTATCTTCTCTTTTGCCTCTTATGATACACTGGCAGCAATTCTATTGCAGAAAAATAATGAAGGCATAGAGCACCTCGTGGCCTTTTGCAGCAAAACTCTAAGGGATGCTGAACTAAGATATGACCTTATTGAGAAACAAGCTAATGCTCTCATAAAATCTTTAAAGGCATTCATAATTTATATTATGCATTCCAAAGTAGTTGCATATGTACCTTCAGCTTCAGTAAAAGATGTCTTAACTCAGCCAGATATTGATGGAAAGAGGGCAAAATTGATTGCAAAATTCATAGAATTTGACATAGAGGTGAAGCCCACTAAGCTTATCAAAGTCCAGGGTTTGGCTAAGCTCATGGCTGAAGAAAATTGCAGCTTGTTAGACATAAATTGCATGGGTCTACATTCAGATGATGAATAGACAGAGGGAGCATTAGAAGAGCAAAAGCAGAATCAGTGCTTGGCTGAAAATCTAGCCACATGTGAATGGTATTCTAGCATAGTTCATTTCTTGCAGAAGCTGGAAGTCCCTCCAGGGCTTAGCTCAAGTCAAGCTCATACCATTAGACTCAGATCAGCCAAATTCTACATTGACAAAAATCTGCTTTATTGGAAAGACCCATCAGGAATCATCTCGAGGTGTCTAGATAAAGAACAATCTGTAGAGGTTATAAACCAATTCCATTCTAGCATCTGTGGTGGGCATCATTATTGGAAAACCACAGCTCACAAAATCTTGAGGGATGGGTATTATTGGCCTACTCTGTTCTCTGATGTGTTTTCTTTTGTAAAATCTTGTGACAAGTGTCAGAGGTTTGCAGGAAGACAACAGCTAAAATCCCTGCCATTGAAGCTAGTACACGTCAATGGTCCTTTTCAGCAGTGGGGCTTGGACTTTATAGGTGAGATTAACCCACATTCCAGTGGCCAACACAAATGGATCTTAGTAGCCACTGATTATTTCACCAAGTGGATTGAGACTATACCCACTAAGAATGCAAATCATCAAGTTGTCATCAAGTTCTTGAATGAGAATATTTTCACTAGATTTGGTTTCCCAACCAAACTAGTCACTGATAGTGCAACAACTTTTAAGGCAAAAGAATTGATGGACATGAATGAATCCATGGGCATTCAAGTGGTGCATTCTACCTCATATTATCCTCAAGGCAATGGCTTGGCAGAATCATCTAACAAGAGTCTGGTAAGGGTAATCAAAAAACTGTTAGAAGACAACAAAAAGAGCTGGGATTCCAAGTTGAAGTTTGCACTATGGGCTGACAGAGTTACCATCACAAAGTCCATAGGGAATTTTCCATTCAAACTGGTTTATGGCGCTGATGCTGTTTTCCCCATCCAGCATGACATGGTAAGAAGACTGAATAGCCTGTGGAACTACAGCAGATCAGAGAGAAGCTGGTTGAGAAGTCCAAAGCTTATCAGAAGAAAATCAAGGAAACCTTTGACAGGAAGGCAAAAGTGGACAATTTCCAAGTTGGTGATTGGGTGCTCAAATGGGATGCATTGAAGGAAAAGAAAGGTAACCATGGCAAGTTTGACTCCTTGTGGACAGGTCCTTTTGTCATCGCTCAAGTTTAGCACAACAATACATTCATCCTGCATAATCTGGAAGGAGTAGATACTTTTGGTAGCCCGGTAAATGGGCAGTTCCTGAAACTCTATTTCATTTAAGGCCTTAAAGCCTTATTATTGTAAATATGTTTTTCTTTCAGTTGTTTACGTTTATGCTAAAAAGACTCCATGCCCAATGGAACACTAAAAGGAAGATTTAATTTTGTTTTCAAAGGAAAGGCATTGTTCTGTGATTCTTGAAACCTCACAGGGAGGATTTCATCCCCAAAAGGAGCTATTGTTAGCCTTGTTGGCATTTGGCCCAAAAAATGGATCCAAAACACTCTTGAAGTCTTCAAGAGTTGCTTAAGATCATCCAAAGATCGAAACAATCATATGCCAAGAGCCCTTGAAAGGGCGGAAACACACTATCGGGAGGGTAAAACACATGAAAAACAATGAAAAACCATGTATTGAATGCATACACAGTCCAACGCACAGTCGCTGTTAGGTCTGGCCAATCAATGGCCCAGATCTAACCGGCTAATCTCAATCGGCTAAGCAAAAGGGACAATTAATCGGCGGGTCGCGTAGTTATATGACATGAAGGACTCGAGACGCGAGGGACGCGCGATTGCGATTCATCGCATCGCTTTATCGTGTTGGAACATTGCGAAGGAGCGGGACCTCTATACAGGTATATGCGCGATGCGATGGTGCGGACTTGACGGAGTGCTGAATGATATTTCATAAAATTAGAGGTCCGCGTGTAAACCTTTTTCAATACATTTTTGTATATTTTCGTTATATTTGAAAATACAAAGGGAAGCTTGGCGACGCCGTTTGCGATGAGTCCCGGACTTGAAAGGGTTCAAGAATGAAATCTATAATATTTCAAGTCTGGAGGGAGGCCAATTTTCATGTATTTCCCGTGTTTTTCAAGTATTTCAAAATACAAAGGGAACAAAGGGACAGGCCATGTGCGACTCGCCATAACGACGCAGAGGGCGGACCCGATGGGAGAATAGGTCATGTTTAAGGACTTTTGAAGTCCGAAAGGAACATATATTGGCAGGATTTTGCAGTTTGCAGCGTTTCTGTGTAAAACAGAAAATATTCATGGTTATTATCTGACAGGGACTATTGCAAGGATTTCATAGGCTTGATAGCCACTTCATTGCAGGATCAGGTGGCCAACCATCCTTAGAAGCGTTGTGCAGAAATGTTTACATGCCAGAAGAGGGATTCGGTAGGGATACAGCGGCCGGTGGACAGAGCCCGGAAAGGGAAAGAGAGGGGCCACAACACGCTGCAACCCGAATCAAACAAGATCATGGAGCATCAACGGTTCGACCAGCGCAACAGCCATCCTAACAAACATTATGGGGCATCTTTGGCACGAGAGAGCTCCTAGGCATCACGGCAAGCTGCCCAAAATATTTGAAAATGGTTAGTCTTCTGTCAGAAGAAGAAACCTTCGAACCATGCTGCCTATTGAGGGAATCAATCAATTGAAGAGACAGAAGGATAGATTAAGACACCTGAAGCCTCAAAAGGCTCAGGATCATTGTAAACAAGCTATAAATAACTGAAAGTAAAATGTAAGAAGGGTTCAACTTTTGGAGACTGTTCCTCCTCTGTTCCTTCAAGCTTCTCATCTGCATTCTTTAGTAATACATGCTTCTTTTGTTGTTATATGTTCAATGTCCATTTCTCTTCTGTTCTATGCTTTTACTCGAACAATTTGTTCATGTTTTCTGTGTATTTGAGGCTAGATAACTGTCATCTTATCTCTGCTTTGATATATAGGATTTGCAAGCTTCCTTGCTACCTGTAGCTAGCCATTCACATATGTTCATGTAGGCAATTTGCTGGTATAGTTAAGCATTCTCCATCTATCCATTAAATCTACAAACTATTGAGCATTAGTGGTCTAAAGCCTTGTGTTGTTGAGAGTGTTCATGCATGTCTTGAGTGAGAATAGAGCTGAAATGGTCATCTGACTTGTTCCAAACCATCATCCATTCCAATAGTTTTGAGAACAATATTGAAGATTATATGTTACTAGGCATCTCCGAGCTGCAACCTAGGAGAGTTTCCTGGAGTGCTAACAGTGACTTCTGAAATTTGCGAATGCAATGTATTCACGGCACTTGAAGTTGTTCAAAGAATCTAAAGAAATGGAAAGTATGGTGTGTACGAGAATAATTCTTTTAACTTCAAAGAGAAGGACAAACAGCAAGTGGGACAAGGTTGCTGAAGAGGATGTGGTCTAGGAAGTATGCCTTTCTATATTTTTGTCAAGGACAAGATACATTTGGAAATATCATAATTTTGTGAAGGATTGAAGATTTCCCTGCCCTTCTTCATAAAATTAGGAAAAAGAGAAATGTTAATATGCTTGTTATTGTACCCAAAGAAAGAAGGTTGAGTGTGTGAAAAGTACATCTCGATTCAAATGTTCTTACAAGACATGGAGCGAGGATTGGTACCAATGTTGGATCAAATGATTTTGCTCAACGAACAATTGGGAGGGTAAAGATGTAAACCCAATACCCAAATGTAGTGGAACAAATGCAATTCTTTAAGGATGTTGGCACACTGTTTAATGATATGGGACGATAAGAAGATTATCTTATTGTACTTGATTGCTTTTCCAATTGAGTGGAAGAAATTCAGAAGTATTCAAAAGTTGGTGGTTCTCCTCAAAGAAGGGAATCCACTATCCAAACATCTGAAGACTCTACAACTATTACAAGGAGCATATCTATCTCAACAAGAGAAGGAAAATCAAATTCAAGTAAAACTTGTGCAAAAATTGGCCTATTTTGGGGATGTGATCTTTGAATTTGATCCACAAGTTGACCTTGAAGTTGAAGGATTCCTTGTACCACAAGGTATATTGGACTTTCCATATGGTAAATATTTTGTTGAAAGACTTCGATTCAAATGGGTCTGCTAGCCCTATCATGGTGGAAAAATGGGTTGACTAGCCCTAAGACGGTGGAAGAATGGGTAAGCTAGCCCCATCATGGTAGAAGAACTATCTAACGGTAGCCAACAAACATCTTGCCAACCTTCTGGGTATTTTAAAAGGTGTGGAAACAAGTTTGACGGGGATAAACATCTATGCTGATTTCAAAGTGTTTGATTTGGAAGATGCATGCATTGTTCTTGCCGAGGGGGAAAAGATTGAAAGGTTTGTTATCGCTTGAAATTGTCCTTTGAGAAAGCAACCTGAACGAGTTTTGAATGGACAGTTTAGTGACACTGTCCCTGTCTCGTGTGTGCACCTCTTGCTTTAGAATCAGTACTCGCTGATTCTAGGGAAGTATCCCTATAGGATCTTGCTCATAGAATCTCTTAAAATCTGCATCTTATACTTCAAAGTAGCAAGCCATTTTCAGATCTGCAACTAATATTTGCAAATCTGAAAAATAAATTCTTTAAAGCTTGTGAATAAATTGCTTGAATTCAGCTTTAAAACTCGAAATTCAATGATGATTAAGTCATTTTTTTAAGAGGCCCGTGCCTTGTGGAGCTTCAGTAATGAAAGAAGAAAGAAAGAAATAGAAAGAATATCAGCAAGGCAACTATAGCACTGAATTTTGCTGATAAAAGACTCTCAAATTTGAATCTATATAACACGTGAGAGATATCAAACAAAAGAATTCTTACATGAAGTAGTCATCATTGACCAAAGAGAAAGGATGACTTATTTTCTTCTTTAATCAGAGCTGTTAAGTACAAGATCTGAAGGATTTTGGATCATAATCATGCCTAGCCAAAGGAGCCAAGGGGACTGGATCATAACTTAGAATCCTTGTCTCTGCACAATTCTTGGAGATGCAATTTACAGAAGAAGCACGCAGGAGATTTGATCTATAAAACAGTTGAATGCTGCCTAGAAACTCAGACATGAAACAAAGAAGATAGAGTGAATGGTGGAAGGAAGAAAGACTGAAGATGCATCAAATTCGATGCCATGTTTTCAATTTGGTGTGTCCCCCCTCCTCCGCCCCCCAAAAAAAATGTAAAGCAATATCTTTTCCCATGATAGAATCAATATTGATTTTGGCACTCTGTCGGAGAAAGGATCACTTCTAAAGGCTGCACCTCCCTTGGCACCACCCCGGAGGATAGGCCAAGTGTCCTCCTCAAGAATAGAGTTCTTTTTGGTTGTCTATTGATCATCACAAGTACTCAAAGATCAAACATTGTGTGAAGAGAGCATTAAAAATAAAATGTTATTACTAGAATTATGTTCCAACATGACACAAGCTTACCTTACCATACGTTAGCTAATGGATAAATTTAAGCTATCAACAAAATCTTGGCTACTGAATTGACTATTTTGTGTAATGTGGATCTAAATAATTGCAATGATCAAGTCCTTGTAGTCTTGTGGGTTTATTGGAGCAAGAAGTCGTTTGGTTATTATTAATTTTTTTTTTGAATTGGGGTAATTAATGCAATCTGAAAATTTACCTCATTTACTTGAGGTTTCCTGGATCTAATCCCCATGAATTTTCAGTTGTAAGGCTGACTTGAAGTATTCGATTATGGTGACAAATGCTTCTCCTTAACCCACATCACCTCGCGGCCTAACAGAATAAATACTATATAAGTGTACTACAATGCCAATAAGGTACAGCTCTTAGGGCACACTTTTCCAAGCATATCACATATTTGAAATAATTTTATTACAAGAATTTTTTACAGCAGAAAATTCTCTTTTATCTTCACGTTATGTGTTAAAACTGTTGAAAATGTACTGAAGGAAGAAGGTCTTCTGGTTTGTGCCTTAGCGAGTGAAGACTTTGCTCTGTCTTTCTCTAGCATGCATGCGAGATCATGAGATAGACTTCAGTTGCGATGAGTTGATTTTCAGTTCATTGGTAAACTTCATGCGTAGTATTGGAGCTTGAGTGTGTTGGAGTCTTCTTCAGTTAAACTACAAGATGAGTGGGATGAGGCAAGCTTAGTTAGGACGAGTTAAGACTTCAAAGACAAGTGAAGATGGGACAAGTTAAGTCCTCAGTTGACTCGGTTCACAACTAGAGAAAATCAAGGAACAACTCCAACTGGTTAGCTGAGAGCTTGTCTAGGTGTAAGGGGGACTTGCTTCAGTTAACTGTGAAAAGCAACTCGTTGCACTAGTGTGAACAACCATTCGAACTTGGCCTCTTGCATGCATCGAAAGTCTGTTAAGGTAGAGAAGGATGAAAGCACAAAGATTGATGATCTTTTGTTGATAGTATAACACATTGATTGAGGAGCAAAGATCAAGAATTTGAAGAGCAAGTCGAGACTAGGTTCAACAGGAAATGATTGTGTGAAGGCTGAGATCAAGAGGCAGGGCCGAGAGCAATTTCTCAAGGCAGAGAGCAGTGATAAGCTAAGAACAATTTTTGGAGCTAAGATTAGTGAGAAGAAAGCCAAGAGCTTTCTTAGAGGCTATTTGCTGGTTGTAGTAGCAGCAGACTAAATTGTAAAAGATTTATTTGCTCAAAGAACAATCAATAAGAAGACCACAACAATGAAAACAGGTTTTCTCATTTGGGTTTCTTGGCTAAAACATGGGTGTCAAATTTATGTGTGCATGATCCGAATTGAACCATTATATTATTTGTCATCCATCTTGATGCATTTGGAGTGGAAAAAATGGAGGAATAAGCTCTGTACCGTTTTTATCGGCGGGACCTAATTTGGCGAAACAGGGTCTGAAATCTTCTGAGAGCGTTTTGAGGCATCAAACAACGTTTTTTGGGGGTAAAAATTTGGCACTTTAGCGCAACATTTGTTCATGCTATTCTACACACAAAGACCTCTCCAAAGACGCAAGAAGTGCGTCAATCAGAGTTCGTATGCAAAAGTTATGCCACCCAGAAGTTGACCTTCATGTTTTCACACTTATAGTTTGGGAGTATGTTGCGTCAACCCCTTATTATTCATGGAAGATGGGCTACCCACGTGTTTGTGATGTAAAAGGCTCTAGAAGAGTCTATTTTGTAACTCGTTAAAAGTTGATGTTGTCAAACTTAACCACTAGTAGGCTATCGGGCCATGTTATAATTGGGCCACTAGGAGGAAGAGGCATTCCATTCTTTCGAGAGCATTTTGTTCCATAATTAAGCAAAGATAGCCAGGAGAGATAGGAGGTAGATCACACATAGAGGATCTGTGCATTGCAGTGCAACCCACGAGCCACATGCATTACTTCTTTGTACCTGCAACCATATTTCCAAAGAGAGAGAGAGCGAAGTGACCTCACCTTCCAGCTGGGTTTTCTTCCGAAAAGGTTTCCTAGAGAGCATTTCTTGTGTCTTGTGTGTGTGTGAGCTTATTTTGTTGTTCTCTACTTTTCTGCATAATTTATATTCACATGCATGAACTAATTATAGTTAAACCTATAGATCTTAAAGTTTAATAAATCTGTAATAATGTAGAATCTCATATTTTTAATATAATATTATCAGATCTGTTGTGACAAACTGTCCAGTGGAATATCCATGGCAGTTTACGGATCATTTGGTATTAGAGCATGTTTCTTTACGTATTTTATGGAGATTGAAAGGTAGATCAGTGAGGCCGAAATCATAAAACCCTAATCACAGGCGACAAATTTGTAAACAAACCTCGTGACCCTACAGAGGTGAGGTTTTCGCAGCTCAAACCACAAGTCGCGGATATAAACCGCAACGTAAACCTCCTCATGGTGGCCCTAAGCAATAAGCTTGGGATATTTGGAGAAGGCAGGGGTTTGAATGCAGAGGACAAATCAAAAGGGAGATCGAGAAGACACAGGGAACCAGCCGAAAAAATAACCCGAAAAAGATTAACCCAATTCTAGTGCCCTGAATCAATCCCTGCTCAAAATGGAAGCAAAAGTCGATATCAAGCTGTACCATGGCGAGATCGATGCTCTGAAGATGAACCATTTGGTTGCAACACTTGGAAGTTTATTTCAGCGTCCATCAGATTGAGGAAGGGCAAAGATCTCATTTGTGTGGCTGAATTAGAGGGCCATGCACTGACATGGTAGGAGAGCTACACGGAAACCTTGAGGTTGGAGGGAGAACCTCCAGTGACTAAGGGGGAGGAGCTTAAAACCCTCATTAAGTCATAGTTTTATCCCATTGGGTACGTGGAGGACCAGTGGATCCGGTGGCACTACTTCAGGCAAAATTTGGGCCAAAGTGTGCAGGAGTACACCACAGAATTCAGAAAGATGGCTATAATGTTAGGTATCTCTCCAAAGAACTCAGATGTACGCCTCAAGTATTTGGGGGGTCTACATTGCCATCTGCATGAGCAAGTGATGTTGTTCAAGCCCAAATCGGTGGACAAGGCTTGTGTACAGGCACAATACCTGGAGAACATAGGCCTGAAAAGAGCACAATCAAGTGGATTGAAACAGAAGGAGAAACAAGAAGCTTCTAAGGAGAGGAAGAAGAAGCAAAAAGAGGGAAAATATAAAAATACAACATCCACAACACACCAATGCAAAGATCCTAGCAACCACTGCAACATTGATGGCCATATAGAGGAGAAGTGCTGGAAGTTGCACCCAAAGCTAAGCCCAAAGAACAAGAAGAAAGATAATAAGAAAAAGAATCTCATGGCCGCTGATTCGAGCAACCAAGTTGAAAGCAATTTAGACGTGGATGAGAAGATCGTTTGTACATCAGTATAGAAGGAGGTGAATCTGAGTAGCCTTCAGCAATAGGAAGAGAAAGAAATGACCAAACTCTTCCATATAAAGATACGGGTCAAGAAGACAAAGATTGATTCTCTGTTTGACTCAGGATTGCAGGCGAATCTCATTGCAGTAGAGCTGGTCAAGAAGTTGGGGTTGGAAGTTCGTGATCATCCAAACCCATATCCACTGGGATGGGTAAATAAGGATGCAGAGTTGAAGGTAACAAAACAATGCAAAATTAGATTTGTTATCAGTGCTGATTTTATTAATGAAGTAGATCTGGTTGTGGTTCCCCTTGATGTATGTGGAGTCGAGTTTGGGAGTCCATACATGTACATGCGTGATGCAATATTCATGAGGAGAGGTAACCAGTATCGACTCATCAAGGATGGAAAATCGTTCATCATCAACGCAGACAAAAGCAAGTCGAAAATTTCACTAGTAAGTGCCAACCAGGCGAACAAGAAATATGTTTTATTATTTTAAAGAGAAAGTCAGTCTGAAGAGGAGTCAATAAGAGGCAAGGCATCCCTAGAGGGGGGTGCACTAAGAAACAAAACAAACAATTAGAGGAGTTGTTACAGGCATATAAGGATGTGTTCCAAGAGCCTAAAGGGTTACCACCTAAGAGAGAAGTGGAGCACGAGATCTAGCTATCCCCATTGCCAAATATTGGGTTGTACAGGCAGTCTTTTATAGAAGCAAGTGAGGTGAAGAAACAGTTGCATCAGCTGCTGGAACAGGGTGTCATTCGGCCGAGTACATCACAATGTGGGTCACTCATCATCATTGTGCCAAAGAAGGATGGGACTTGGCGGATGTGTATAGATTAGAGGGCATTGAATAAAATCATGCTCAAGAACAAATACCCTCTTTCTAGGATAGATGATCTCCTAGACTAGTTGCAACAAGCAAAGTATTTCACCACGTTGGTTTTGAAGTTTGTATATTACCAGGTTTGAGTCAAAGAAGAACATACATGGAAGACCACCTTCAAAACCAGACAAAGTTTGTATGAGTGGTTAGTTATGCCATTTGGCCTATGTAATGAGATTAATGAATGATATACTGTGCCCTTTTATAGAATCATTTGTTATTGTCTATTTGGATGATACTACCTGGGAGGAACATTTTTCGCATTTGACGCAGGTGCTGGAAACATTAAAGAAGCACTAACTGCTAGTAAATCTCAAGAAGTGCGAGTTTACGCAATAGTCCTTGGTGTTTTTGGGGTATTGATCAGTGGAGGAGAGTTGAAGATAGATCCTTCCAAGATGGAGGCCATCATGAAATGGTCGGTGTCGACGGTCACTCATCATCATTGTGCCAAAGAAGGATGGGACTTGGCGGATGTGTATAGATTAGAGGGCATTGAATAAAATCATGCTCAAGAACAAATACCCTCTCTCCAGGATAGATGATCTCTTAGACTAGTTGCAACAAGCAAAGTATTTCACCATGCTGGTTTTGAAGTTTGTATTTTACCAGGTTCAAGTCAAAGAAGAACATACATGGAAGACCACCTTCAAAACCAGACAAAGTTTGTATGAGTGGTTAGTTATGCCATTTGGCCTATGTAATGAGATTAATGAATGATATACTGTGCCCTTTTATAGAATCATTTGTTATTGTCTATTTGGATGATATACTAGTATATAGTGCTACCTGGGAGGAACATTTTTCGCATTTGACGCAGGTGCTGGAAACATTAAAGAAGCACTAGCTGCTAGCAAATCTCAAGAAGTGCGAGTTTACGCAATAGTCCTTGGTGTATTTGGGGTATTGATCAGTGGAGGAGAGTTGAAGATAGATCCTTCCAAGATGGAGGCCATCATGAAATGGTCGGTGCCGACTAATGTTTCCGAGTTTAGGAGTTTCATTGGGGCAGCACAATACTTGAGGAAATTCATAGCCTCGTTTACAGTGGTAGCAACACTGCTCCACGCCTTAATGGCAAGTGGCAAGAGTTTCCAATGGGGAAAAGGTCAGCAAAAGGCTTTCGAGGAGTTAAAGAAGAAGACCAGTTAAGCACCAATTCTGCCATTACCAAACTTGTGGTAGCGCTTTGAAGTGGAGACAGATGCGAGTGGGTATGTTATGGGGGCTGTCTTGATGCAAGGAGGAAGGCCCGTTTGCTACCATTTTGCAGTATTTCATGGGGTAGTTCTTAACTACCCTACCTACGATAAGGAGCTCTATGCCATGGTGCAAGCTATGAAGAAATGGAAGCACTACTTGATGGGAAAGGAGACAATAATCCACACAAATCACTAGTTGTTACAATACTTGCAGGCTCAGAGTAAGCTACAATAGACCAGGCATTACAAGTGGACGGGGTTTTTACAATAGTTTCATTTGGTGATCAAGTATAAGAAGGGCAACATAAACAAGTTGACCAATATGCTTTCAAGGCCACCCACATCAAAGATTACAACTTTGGGGACTCTTATGCACATGGAGCCATTCACCCATGATGCATACAGAGAGGCATATTCAAAATATGAGGACTTCAAGGAGGTGTATTAGCAGTTGCAGAGTCAGAGTCATGTGCACGATGGTGACAACATCATTGACTACCATCTCCAGAATGGGTAACTCTACAGATTGGATAAGCTATGTGTTCCTAAAGGTGGTGAGTGTTTGCAGCTGATTAGAGAGGCTCACACCTCCAAGGTTGCAAGGCACTTTGGTGTAGGGAAGACCATGGCTAACTTGCAGAGATATGTGTATTGGCCCAAGATGCAAGATTAGGTAGCTAGGTTCATAGGAGGATGCATGCTTTGTTGTATCAGTAAGCCTAGCAACAGGAAACATGGTCTGTATCAATGTTGCGAACATCGCGATCGAGATTAAATCGACGTAGGAAAAAAATTAGAAAAATTGGTAAAAATCGGGAAAAAATAGACATGCAAAAATTTTCATTTTTTTTTCAATTATTTTAATATCTAAAGCGTCTACAACATAAAATAGATGCATTGACACATAAATATGATAAAAGAACTAATATATAAGATGTGTAATATCATTTCTAGTGCTGCATCACACATAACAGTGAATCATGTCCTGAATAGTAAGTCCTGAGTCCCAAACTTAGCCTCAAAATATGAACAAAAAATATAATAATGTATCTCATATCATGAGTCATAATGTCATATACAATGAAATGAACAAAATAATTAATACTACTGATTTCCTTTGCCCCTCTTGCGAGAAAATGCAATAGCTTTCCCTTTAGATGTAGATGGTGGTGGAGTTGGCAGTGGAATCTGTTGTCTCTAGAAACTGAAGAACTAGGAGCTATAGAAGGTAGACCATGCCCTCTATTGGTGACAGGGGTAGCCTGGGTAGGTGGTGTCACTTCCTCCTCTTGTTGCTCGTCTTCCTCCTCCTCCTCCTCCTCCTCTACCCCCTCCACTGCCTCCTGCTCTAACGAATCAACGACCGACTCCATGAGAGGCCTCTCGGCCTCAACCTTCCATGCAATAGTGGTGTCAATCCCATCCAATGAGATGGCCTCCACATCAGGTGTCCTCTCAAGTTGCCTCTCGCACAATCCAAGATTGTAGTAGACGTAGACCATGTCATTAAGTCGCTGAGACTCCAACCTGTACAAGGGTCATAAATTAATAAATTATAAATAATAAAATAATAATTATAAAAAATATTATTTAATGAATTTCAAAAAATTAATTGGAAATTTGGAATATTTTATGTTTTAACTTGTTGCGCTTCTTGGTGTGTATTTTTTCAAATACACTCTAGTTGTGCTCGCATCTTGAGGAGCTACATGTTTGGCTGAGCACTCGAATGGCAAGCTTTCGCAGATTGGGTACTCTGCCATCATAGCTTCTCCACCATGCATCTACAACAAATAAGATAAACATAAGAAAAAAATGAAATTTGAAAGTTGAAGCAAAGTATGAAGTTATGAACTTGAAGAGAATGAAATTTGAAACAAACTAAAACATACCTGGCATTTTAGTCTTCCTATCAACCACAACCATGTCAAAGCTAAATGTGCCACCTGCCATCTTGTATATCTCCATTTCTTTGGAGATTTCTGCACGTTCTGTTGGAGATGGCACCATCCTTTGAACACAAGTGAAGAATCCATCCATGACCTCCACATCAAATAAGAAACCAAATGAGTAAGCAAATGAGGGTTTCAGGTAGATCCCTGCAACATGAATGGGACGATTGAGGTTATTGTTCCATCGCTCATCAATCACTTCCCATAGGAGGAGTTTTTTTTCTGAAACTCTTCATCCCCCTTACCATCATAGTAAGTCCCAATGGATTCTTTGGCCCTATCCATGGCCTCATACAAGTAGCCCATTGTGGGCTTGTCTCCATCAACTAATCGAAGAACCTTTACCAAAGGGTCAGTAATGCTAAACACCTCCTGCACTCCTGCCCAGAAGCTTTCGTGGTATGGAACTAATCTGCATATGGCCTCTCCCTCTGTTTTGTGGCTAAATGCCAAAGCATGCTACTCATCTGAAATAGACATTCTCTTCACATCCCACATAGAATTCAAGAGGGATTGAAGAGATATGAAACTGGTGGCAAACCATGAAATGACAAGGCGCACCAACTCTTTGTTGTCGGTGAATGCTCTCACCAAATGAAGCACAGATGCATGATTATATATAAATTTTGTAATGCCTTTTGCCGTGTCAACAATGTCCTTGACCAAAGGAGTATTTCCTATGTCCTCCAACATCACATCAATGTAGTGTGTAGCACAAGGTGTCCAAAATAAGGTAGGATGCCTCTCCATAAGTATCTTGCCAACATCAACATAATTTGCAACATTCTCCATTATGACTTGAACAACGTGTTCTGGACCCACCTCCAGAATGAACACATCCAACAAATCACATAATAACTGTGCATCTTTGATATGTGCAGATGCATCAACAATTTTCATAAACGTTGTCCCTTTGGGACAATTAACCAAGAAGTTTACAGGGCTTCTACCCTTTTGATCAGTCCAACCATCTGACATCATAGTGCATCCTGTGTGTGCCCATGATGCCCTAAACTCTTCCAATCTCTTGGTGTAGTCAACCTTTTCATTTTGGAGAATGCGCCCTCTAAAGTCATCATAAGAAGGGACTTTGTACCTTGGGGCAACAACTGCAATCGCATTAGCCGCGGGCTGGAAAAATGGGTTGTTCCTTACAACGCTGAAAGGAATATCACTCTAAAGAAAAAACTTGCCCAACAACTTGTCAACTTCTTCTTTCTCATTTTTTTAATAATTGAAGAGATAGATGGTTGTGAATCAGGTGTGGTTCAAGGAAACAAAATATGACGAGGCAACTACAGGGTTGGTTGTAGGCACTGATGTTGAAGTAGAACCAGTACCACTCTCATGTTCACCTCCCAATCCTGACACTCTACTCCCAGTCCCTGCTAGTTGACTCTTTAGAGTTGCCTTAGACAATTTGGTTTGTTCAATTTCTTCCAATGATCGGAGGGCTCTTCGGATGATATCTGGATTTGTGTTTGTGCAAGGCCCTACCTCATATCTAGGGATTTGTGCAAGGTGATACTTCAATTTGTATACCCCCTCTGTCATATGATGTCCACATAACTTGCAAGTCAAGTTTGATCTGTTAAACCCTCCATCAGGTTCACCAAATTCTAACAGAGGGTCCAATTTCCTTGGCATGTTTGTAACTTTGTTGAACTCTTGAGTTTTAATATAAGATGAAGTTTGAAGTTTGAAGTTGAATCTAGGGCACAGAAGAATTGCAAGTTAAAAAAATGAAAATAAAATTTACATACAACACATTGAATTTTTGACAAAAAAACCTCAACTAAATGCAACAATAATGGAAAAAATACACATTCAAACCCAAGCAAAAATGAAATATTGCTGTCCCAACATCTTACAGCTACCCCTTGAATATTGCAGCACTATGTCATTATTGTCCCAAAAACAAGCTACTGCTCCAGCAATTAACTCGACCTCCATTGAGGAACTCAGGCCTCCTCCACACTGTCTTAGAGCCTCCCTCTCTTGCTGCGGTTAGGGCAATCCATAGACTGCATTAAGGTTCTAGGGCATAGGGCAGTGTTAGGGCTTCTCCATAGGGCAGCGTTAGGGTTTCTCTTAGGATCTCTCCTCCCACCAAAACCCAAAGACAAGTGGAGAGGAAGAGATCACAAGAAGTGTGTGTACAAATGACTTGCAAGCCACCTCTTTTTATACTAAAACGTTGAGAACAAGTGGGGTTTATTTGGTCGCTGGCCGACCTTGATGAATTGTCTTATATCACAAATAAATTCATAACTCCATGAATACTTATCAGAATTGGATGATCTTTAGATCAATCCTGCACCTCTCGATGAGAGGGATCCATGAAAAATATCAGCCGCCATTAGTAAGAGGACCCACATGGAGTTTGGCCCTAGTTTCCAATTTTAACATGGAGGTTGAGCTTAGAGGCCAAGAAAGGCTACAAGGGAGGCCGTGATCTGATCCAAGGAAGCGTCTTTCTCAAGAATGAAGTGCAAGTGCCTCAAGATAGCCACATGCCTAGATGAGGGACGAAGTGGAGCTTAAAGGTCGATCTCATGGTTGACGAAAGGCCGAGCAAGCCCAGATTTGTAGACAAGCTTAGATTTGAAGCTTGAGCACTTGCTTAGGTTAGATTTGGTAGGATTTGGAGGACACCTTCAGTAGTTGGTTCGTGCCCTAGTTCACGGTTAATTCCGTGGTCACTTAGTCCTTAGGATCCGCCTTAAAAGTTTGTTGTTTGAATGTTGGCTTCTGTGCAAGAGATAGGGCCGAGACCCTTACGGAGCAGACCCTAATCCTATGACTATGCTGTAGATCTGTGGGTACAAAATCATGGTTAGGGAGGCCGATATTTGTGATCAGATGAGCAAGTTTTTGGGACAGAAAAGAAGGACGAGCGCTGTTGAGAGCCTTAATATAAATTTATGGTCTGGAGTAGTCTTATCCTCCACCTTACTTGTTGGACATGGATGATAGACGTATCCATACCCATGGCAAGTTTTACAATGGAAAAATGTTTCCATACTCAGTTTAGAATCTAATCCCATGAGAAATCAACACCTCTAATATTATTGATGATTGAATGGAATTTTTCCAAATCTATACAAATTTTGATGTATGGTGACATTCTACCATTTTGTGTTAATTTGGAAGCTTTTATTGACTTCCCTATCCTATTTTCCATTGGCCAAAATAATTCTTCATGCTATCACTTGAGAGGTAGGAATCATAATCTCCCTTGCTGGAATTAATGTGGGCTTTAGAAACAAGTCAAATCCATTGACATTAACAATGGAATAAAAAGCCCTCTCATATTGAAGAAAGATTAGAATCCATACATAAATTAATTGAAGGGTTAAATCCTGGAGTTATAAGGTATCAAAAGTACCATATATTATTTATATATAAAGCTCAAGCATTGAGCTAATCGGAGTTGCTCCCTTACAAATTCGACACACATTTCAAAGAGATTTATAAAGTGGACTCTAGAATCAAGTGCCTATTAAATCTTGTATTTATTTTCCTCTTTTAAATTGGTGGAATCAAGAGATATACAAGGGGACCTTGACGAAATTAAATTGGATCCTAATAATGAGGAAAAGTAAATATTTTCTAAAATCTCAAAAAGATATATTTCAATGCTACTACTTAGAATCAAAGGGACCCTTGTAGGGAAAGATATTAGTATTGCTATTTCTGTTGCTCCTTATGTTAGCGATGAACTCACTAACTAGTTATTGGTTATTGAGTCAACTATATTTAAAAAGTAAGACTTGTCGAGTAGAAAAAAATATGACAAGTTATTTAGTATTGAAGATTGAAAATTATACTTTTGTATCATCATTCATTGTTAGATCCTTATACTTTTGTATTGTCATTCATTGTTAGAACATTGGAGATTATACTTTCATATTGCCATTCACTGTTAGGTCTCAAATAGGCACTGAGAGCTTGGTACATCAAAATTGACAAAAATTTGCAAGATAATGGATTTAGAAGAAGTATTACTGATTTCAATATTTACGTCCAAAGCGAGGAAGGTGATACAACAATTTTGTTGATACATGTAGGATGATATCAACATTAGAGGTAGTGAGGTCAGAGAAATTACCAAGGTATAATCTGAATTGCATTCTGCTTTTGATATGATAGATCTAGGTCTCCTACATTAATATTTAGGTCTAGAAGTTTAGCATATTAACACATTATCTTTGCCAAGGAAAGCATCCTTGACATGCTTGCCGAGGATGCACCCTCTGCATAGACTATGCTGTTGAATATAGAACTTTGGAAAACCTATGACTATCTCCCTCAGCATAGGCAACACCCTATGATGCCACAACTCACACAAGCTATAAATGTTATGCACCAAATCTTAAATAGGTTCACCATGAAACCTATATAGTTACCTTCTCTAACCCCTATTACTTGAATTGTATCTAGGCTATAATTGTTGAGCCTAATGAGGATTTCCGACTTGTTAGTTCTTGAACTCCATTACAAAGCCCGTATCCTCCATGACTGAAATTGAAAGCAAATCTACCTAAGATCTAAAACAAACATGACGTTGCCAAAATCTAAAAAGTTACCCAAGTCTATCTGGAAGGGAATAGTACCAACCCCTGCTACTGACTCCTTGGCATCATCATCAAGCTCAACGTGTACTCCTCAATCCTGCTTCTTCAAACTAGAAAACAATTGTTGCACTTGTTGACCACTCAAGTGTCAACTACCCCATGAGCATAGTACATTTCAGAGCAGTCAAAATTTTTTCAGACTTCATCACCATCATGCAACTTTTGGTCTTCAATGTAATCCAAATTCTACAACCTTGCGGGCCATTATTTAAAAATGATTCTAGTATGTTTATAATGCCATGTAAAACATCTAGGTAGCTTGAGATTTTTTTAGAGAGTTTCACTTTAAGGAGTTTTTATTCCTCAACTAATTATTTGTGTTTTTCAACTGTTAATAATTAGTTGAGTTTTTCTTCTGAATATACCCCAAAGCTAGAGTGGGGCTTGATGGTAAAGTCTTAGGTGAGTCCTAGTGGATAGATTCAATGTAAATTATCATGCTAGATCATGTCTAAAGTCTCACAGAATTTGGTTGTCTAAAGGTCATATTTTTTAATTGTCAAAATTCCCCTTCTGATGGGATTTCTATGCAATATTTGATGTAAAGATGTAAAAAAGTGTTGTCTATATAATTTATATGGGGTATGAGTACTTAAAATTATACCTCAACTCCTAAACTTTCTATCCAAACACACTTTGAGGGTGAAAAATATGTTCAAATCCCTCTAGAGTCATTATTTTTATTTTATGGGAAAAATGGCAAATTAATTATCTGGAAATTGGTAAAAAAGAATTAAAATGAGAGAAAATAAAATTCTCTCCAAGTGTAAAAATAATTAAAAGTTGACGAGGACTTTCCCAAAAAGGGAGTCAAATCAAAAAGTGAGAAAAGTCCCATTTCCAAGGCAGAAAAAGTCCCACAAGAAATCCATTTAGGCAAAAAATAATATTTCAAGGAAATCAATTTTTTTGGTCCAGGTGGTTATTTTGAATGAGAAAATTTCGAGGAAATGTTTTTGAAGATATTCTAGTAGTCCAAAACCACTCCAGAGTCAAAATATGGTCCATCCAACTCATCCATTAATGCCAATGAATTTTTCCTTTGGATTTGTGCCAACAAATTAAGAGTTCGAAATTTTTGGAAGCATCTAGCCATGGATCAAGTCAAGCTAGACATTTTTCCAGTTGACGGGTCTCATTTTCTCATTTTCTATATAAGGAAGCTCTTGCTCCTCATTGTAATAGAGAAAAATTGTAACCGAGCTCTAAGTCAAGCGAAGCTCTACTGGGCTGTAATACTTTTATGGAATAATAAAGAAGTCTTTGGCATTAATTAATGGTGGTGTTCTGCTTCTATTTTCTATGGTAAATTCTTTTTGAATATTGTTCTTAATGCTCTACTAGGTTTAAAAAAATTGTAACCGAGCTCTAAGTCAAGCGAAGCTCTACTGGTCTGTAATACTTTTCTGGAATAATAAAGAAGTCTTTGGGGTTAGTTAATGGTGGTGTTCCGATTCTATTTTCTATGATAAATTCTTTTTGAGTATTGTTCTTAATGCTCTACTAGGTTTAAATTTAATTATTGTTATTTCACTAGCCAGATGTGGATTAACTATTTGCACAACTATCTTGCATTAGTTTTTAAGTTTAGAAAAGCATTCTAACTTTAATTGATCTAGCAGGTATCTCTAGATATTTTGGTTTATTGTGTTATCTAACTTCGCGTTTTATCTTAAGTGTGTATAGATCAATCAATTATTCAGATCTTGGGTGTTAGGGGACGTCTTTGGTTGGACCAACCAACTTCCAAGACATAGAAATTAAAGATCCTACCTTGTTTGGTTTCAAAGACATATCTAACAAATAATTTTGCAGGGTTTCTTGGACATTGCTCATCTAAAATCTATTTATCTCATCTACTTTTTCTATATATTGCTCTTTAATTGAATATATTTGCTATTAAGAGCCATTATTTGTTAATCAAGTCATATCCCTTGAAGTATCTATTGTAATTTTGTAAATAGATCTTGTATATGCTTTTCTTCTAACCCTTGTATATAATTTTGTTCATCTTGTACATATAGATTTGGGGTTTTTATTCTTTGTTTCCTTGCAGATCTGAAGAGAAAGACAAGGGTCATGGTTTGGATTTATTTTGCCGATGGACTTATTTTCAAATATCAAAGAGAAATCAAATTTCTTGAAGGCCAAACCCTCATCTAACCTAGACGATTAGGGTTTTGGAATGCATTGAAGTCTTTTTGAGGGTTGTCTATCATTTAAACCTCTCTCTATAGGCCACAAGCATAGAGGCCTCGCTAGCCTCTTAAAAAAGGATCTAAATTTTGAAACTTGGGTTTTTGTAGCTTATAAATCTTATTAATGATCTTTGGGCTAGCTGCAACCCTTTTTTGGCACTAATTTATCTAGCCGCAAACCTTTAGGGTTTGATTTTTCTTTTGGTGTTAAATACCTAACCCTTGAATTTTTTTTGCAGAGAAAATCGATTTATTTTGCAAAGAAAATCGATTTGTTTTGAAGGGTTTGTCCATCAAAGTTTTGACAAGGATTTAATTGTTTGGAGATTAGTCTTTTGAGGTTATTCTTTGGAGAAATCTGCAGGCTTTGGAGGTCCTTTCTCTCTTTGTCGAGGGCTCAAGGAAGGTCGTCCATCATTCTTATATCCAAACTCTTCTACCTCGAGGGATAGCCAATTTTTTTTAAGGGTTTAGGCTTAACAAATTGTGCAAATAAATTATAAAATTTAATTAAAATCTTTAGCCCTTTTTCCTTGCAAGGTTGTGAGCATTTTAGGCCTCTTCTTCATATTGTTCGTGAGCTTTCAAGGTCATTCTTCTCTTTTGTGAAGGCCCTAGGCCTCTAAGGGTTTGAAATGATTTATTTGGAAGCGTTTCTTTAGTCAAGTTTGAGGAGGATCCCATTGTTATTTGCCTTGCTATTTCATTATAACTTGAGGAGTGAATTTTTTGTTGTTGTAAGGAATTTTCACTTGTAACTCTCCTCAAGGTTTCAAGAGCCCTTCTCTCTGTCTAAAGGGTCTCATCTTGTAATAATTATAATAATAATAATAAATCGTGTTGCCTAAGGGAGCTTGGGATTTTCCCATGGTATCCCTCCTCGTTACTTAAAAGGGAGGATCTCTCTTGTTCTTAGCTTAGTTTTCCTTTTTCATTAGTATTAGGTTTGATTCCTAATTGCTTTTCTTGTGCCATTTCAATTAGCTAGAGTTTTATTGTCATCATATCCTATATCTAATCTCTTGAGTTGCATATCTTCTTGCTCTTGTCACATTGGCTATTTGATCTACTTGCGCTTGAGAAATTTTTGGTCTTAAGCTCATTTATTTAAAGTAGTTTTTCTATCTTCTTGTTAGCAAACTCATCTGCCATCATTCACTTGTGCTTTCATTATATAATTCTCACTTGCTTCACCTGTCATAATATAATATAAGTGAAGAACATCTTAAGGGGCACTATTAACTAAAGGCATTTGGGTTATTATATTAACATCTAGATCTAATTTGTCATCTCTTTCATTTCTCTCGTTTCATTAAGTAATCTTCATTTGCTTCATAAATCATTGTCATAAGATCAGTGTGGAAAAAGTTTGCAAAAAATCGGGATTAAATCCTAAAATTGCAATTTTTTCAACAAAACGATTTAATCTTCCAATTTTTTGCAGACTTTTTCAAAAACAAAAAAATCACGATTTATTCATTATATGTCCGATTTTATCCTGAGTCGACTGAAAAAGTCTGCCATCTCTGCTGAATGTGGGATATGACAGTGGTGTTTAAGGGCTATCATATAGTGATTTGATAAGCAAAATTACTATGAGTTGCCACTACTGTTAGAGCTGTTATACAATGAATTTGACGAGGCAAATTTCCTGTGAGGAGGCTAAACAATAAGGGTTATGGACAACTAGTATTCAGTTTCTTGGAAGGGCCAAAACATTGTGAGTTGATGATATACTTTGATGTTGATTGTACAGTGGTTTGGTGGTCAAATCCACTTGAGAAGTAGATCTGGTTAGGGCTGAGTATATTGTGTATTTTGGAGCTGCAAATACTCAGTGAGCAATTGATGGCAAATGAGGCAAAGGACCTGCCAGGTGTCAAGGACAAAAAATGCAGAAAGGGTTGATCTAGATGGGCTGCTTCAACAAGTAAGCCATATGTTTGTTCTTGTCTATTTCTCATTGGTATGATGTTGCAGACTACAAGCCCTGATGGGCTGTGGATACTCTAGATGTTAAAAAAAATAAAAATAAATGAAAATTTTTGTGTTTTTTTTTTAATTTTGCCGACATTTTCAAAAAACTCCCGACTTTAACTAGTTTTTCAACTTTTGGACCCTTGCTGATTTAATCCCGACTTCGACTTTTTCCACATTGCATAAGATAATTATAATCTTGTGTTATAAATACTCATTATAAATCTTGATTACAAGTGGATTGGCATTTCCTTTATTGAAGCATCTTGTTGCAATTGAATCTCATTGAAGCATTTGCATTTGCATTTTAGATATAGACTCGCATCTTTAAAATTTACATCCAAGCATAAGCTTGGTTGATAGAAAGTTTAGGACAACCTTTTTCACTATTCAATTTAAGAAGCTTGACCCTTAAACAACGGTTAAAACAAATGACCGTGTAGTTCTTTTGTGGTCCAGTCCCTTGTAGGAACGAAGACACTTGGGTTGCTAGAAGCCCTGGGTTGGCCATAAACTCCTTCCCCAACACTTCTTCCAACAACCTTGTTCTAAGACAAGTTTTGACAATTGAGGGGAAGACATTCAGCCTTAGTTTAGACAGATAAATTAAAATCAACCAAGACCTTGCATCTCACATAGAGTAAGTCTTGCATGCATTTTCATATTTTGTATTTCAATTGGTTATTTTAATTGGAATTTTGAGCTAATATATTTACTTGCAAGCTTTACTCTACATCCTTGTCAATTTTATTATTGTCTTGTGAACATCCTAAGCATCTTTACTTAAAGTACAAGCTCTCTATATACTTGCAAGTTTAGCTCAAATCTTTTTGCTTATATTTCTAGATACTCTTAATCTCTTGATCTCTTGTACTAACCTTCTCTTGCAACACTGCCTATCTTGTAACTTGAAAGTATTATTCCTTTATTTGCAAGTATTGTAATTTATCTTTGAGCATTGTCATAAGGCACTGGTCTTTCACTTTTATATTGCATTGAGTGTCATATTTATCCAATTAATCCATCTCTTAATATCTACATTGCTCAATACTAAACTTGCTAATTAATCTAATTCAAGTTATCTATTGCCTTGCATTAGATCTCCTAGAACTTGTTGTTCCAACAAGTTTTCTATCTTTTAGGGACAACCTCCCATAGCTAACCTAGGAGAGAGCTTAAACAGAGTGAGTAGGTAATAGGTGACAACCCCTACTCCAAGCGTTACACCATAAAGACTATAACTTGTGGGGTTGGAAACTTTACCCACACTTCGGTGTACATCTTAGGCAACAACAAGGCCGATGTCATATGTAAAGATGCCCCATTTTCCACATACCGTGCATCCCTTGAAATTACACTCATAGAGAGGAAATACATCATCAAGAAAGCCTTCTCGAACTTGACAACAAACTCATTCATCTGAGTTTCTACAGACACTGCTACTCGCTGCTTCCCTTTAAACTCCTCCTTCTCTAGATGTTAGGCTTGTTAAACAATATAGGATGGTAGATTGTATAAATTCATTTACACCTGTGGAGAAAGGGATGAACCTTGTGAAGCAGGGGTACTCAAACCTAGTGGTGGGGTTCTTGTACCCATACCCGATTCGTGCACCTAAGCACCAAAAATTGGTTCCGGTTCTTGTCAAACACACCCTTCCGAACCTGGTTCAGGTATGGAAAACTCGAAAGGCCAAGGCCCTGTGCCTATTGAAAATGAACCGAAACAGAGAAGCTGGTATTCAACCAGTGTGTCGCCAGGTGTTGTAGCGACTGCAACAACCTCCAAAATTTTGGCCTACATCCAAATTTCGGAGCCATCCTTGGTTTTTTACCTGATGGTTGCAAACATTCGAGCTCATTCCATGAGCTCTTGTTGAGTGTTTACGCCCTTTTTTCTTGACCGACCACCGGTCGTCTTTTGGCATGTTGATTGCTATGTCAAGCTTGCGAGTTTGTACTGGCGATTTTGAAGGTTTGTCTTTGTGTGCATGAGTTGTTTTCGCTTTGTGAACATTGGTCGTACTCACACACAAAGTTGCACACACTGTTGCGCAAGTGTCGTCATGGTCGTTCATATATCTATCTCAAGTGTCACACTTGTCGCTCTTAACCTCTAAGGCAGTGTCACTGAGCACATGTTTGTCTCGTTGGTTTGAGGAATCTTGTCATCGAGTCATGATAAGTGTGTGATCACAATGTCATGTATGCACAAGTTCACTTACTCTCATACTTAGCCATTTTTCCTGAAAATTTGTCGACCAGACAACCCTCCTTCAGTCGGACCTCGATTGAGCTACACTGCGCAGTCTTAGCTCCCAGTGACCTTGCTCTGTTGCTCAGAACTGCGTAGAGCTTGAGGCTGTCCTCCGGGGCAGCCTGCATTGTGCAGTCCTGGAAGTGAGCCAGCCGACTGTCTCCCAGAACTGTGCAGAAGATGTCCTCAAGTTTGATCCACTCTGCGCTTCCCGCAACATCACTCATCAAGCCTCCCTCCGGTCTACCGGAAAACCTGAATTGCACTATGACCCGGGGCTGCAATGTTACCCAAAACTGCACAAAAGTTGCCCAGCTGCCTGCCCTACACTGTCTACAAAAACTGCACAATCATGTGAGTCGAGCCTCTGCTGCCTATCATTGCACTGTTACAAAGAATTGCGCAAATTTGACTGGCAGACCCCCTTGTTGACTTGCCTTGCGCTCCCTCTGAGAATTGCGCAGATCTGATTGGCAAGCCCCCTGCTGGCCTGTCTTGCTTTCCCTTTGAAAATTGTGCAATTCTGACTAGCAATCTCCCTGCTGCCCCCCTTTGCACTCAGCTCGAAACTGCGCAGAAATTGCTTGTCCAACATTGTCTCTCATAAATGTGCAATTATGAGCAGCAAATCCCCGCAGCACGACCTAGCCTTGCTTTGAGAAACTGCATAGAAATGTTTGCCAGTGCCTCCTGCTGTCCGCTCTGTCTTCCTCAGAGAAGCTGCAGAGATTCCCAGCTAGATCCCTGGAGGACTTGCCTAGTCCTCATCTTGAAAATTGCGCAGAATTGCCCTGCAGTTCCTTTCGACACCCTGCCTTGTCTTCCTCCCAGGGATTGTGCAATTCTGCCTCCTGGATGGGTTTTACCTTGTAGCTGTCACTGCTGTCTCGGATTGCTCAAATCTATCTCCAAGTGACATCTGCGCAGTTTTACCCGACATTGCTGTGGAGCCTCGTATCCCGGCTTGAGCTATGCTCTGCGCAGTTTCAGTGCCTTGTCCCTCTCTCGATCACTTGCACCAAAACGGAAAACAATGCATCATGTTAAACTAAGAGATTTTTGGATTTGATGTTGTCTCGTCATGAGTGATTGCAGGAATAGGTACATTGATGAAACATGGCGTGACGACTAACGAGATGAAGAAGGAGTGAATGCTAGAAGACTTGCTTGCAGTTGAACGAACGCACGAAGTAGATCGAGCAGCAAGCGAAAGGGACACATGCATGAGCACCATCAAGCAAGACCAAGACCATCGAAGACTTCACACACTTAGCCATGCGGAGGTGAAGAGCACACCCATCGCTCAACAACATAACAACTCGACACAGAAACCACAATCAGCCAGTACATGTTAGTAGTGTCATGTCGAGTTGTGTCATGAGTTGTCTTGGCCACATCACTACGATGGGCCATACTTGTAACTAAATGTAATGTAATGCGAAAGTCTAATAGATGCACATATGAAGTTGAAGAGTCACGTCAGTTGAAAAGTCATAGGAAGTCAAACAATCATGAGGGAAGTTGAAGAGTCACAAGGGTCATTTACCCCCCTTGGCTATATATACCCCCTCATTGTTTGAGCATAAGACTTTTCACCTTAGCTCCTCCCACATAGCCTTGAGAGTCTGTAGTTTGTTCTTTGAGGAGCGAGGGGTGGCTCCAATGTCCCAATACTGGGGCTAGTGATGTATGGTGTACAAATGTGTCAGGCCAGCACACTTTCACACATGTTCTGTAAGACTATTTTTCACGCATGTTTTATATCCGTTTGTAGGATTATTCTTTAAACGTTTGTAATGCATGTTTGCTTAACTTGTATTAAGATAGTTGAACTACTTCTCTGATTTTAGTACTTACATTGTTCAAGATGTGTTGCATTGTTTATCACTATTGTCTCGCCCGTGTGGACTACTCCGTTGGATATTAGATAGATCATCCTTGTGTTTGCTTGGTTATAACGACCGTCACCCCTATGTGGACTACTCCGTTGGATGGTGTATGTGTTTGCCCTTGTACTTTGGTTTTAACGACTGTTGCATTTGCTGTGGATTATTCCGTTGGACGCTGGACAAACCCTTGTTGTTTTCGTGTGTCTCTCCCTGGGTGGTACTACTACCTCTCATCTAGAGGCTCACCTTTACCCTCTCCCTTACAGTAAGAAACCTTGACACAAATTTACGTTATGCACTCGCCAGGCATACTGACCTTGCTTTCTTCAAGTTACAAGCATAACACTCTCATGTGCTGAATGACAAGAGCTAAGGCAAATCTCTAAGATAATGGCAACCAGACCATCGTACTGGATGGGACTCATACACCAAACAGTGTGAGGTCTAGTTGGGACTTCATACTAGGGGGATCCCTTGAATGCTGGCGGGTCCAACACTGTCAACAATACCTTGATGTTGTTGGCATTGATTGTTGAACTTTTGTTGTGGCCCTCGTAAAAAGAATCTTCCCACCACTCGAACAAAATCTCGATTTGACATGTAAAGCTTTTTTTTATCTTATTTTAATGCTTAGACGCTGATATTGATAATGAAGATCTCAATATAGGCAATGATTTTGATGATATGTAGGTATTTGTTGTAGCATGTTTTTTTTTGGAATATAGAGGCCATTTTGTCGATGTATTGTTTGTTCAAATATGGATTACATTCTATGTTTTTTATTTTTTGGTATCCCAGAGGAACCCAGCGGCCCGCCTGACACGTAACTACTAGTAAACCTCTGGGGGTCTACGACCTGCCCTCCTCTCTATAAACCGGGTCACAACCGGGTGGATTTGAAACCTTGGATCTCTCAGTTTTTACAGATATCACATTACTTCGATCACCAACTGAGTTGCCCCCCTAGGACACACTGGATGCTATTTTGGTTATATACACCCTTCTTATATTTTTGAGAAACTTTGCATATTTGTGTTTATGGTTTGACTTAACATGGATGCACATGAATATCTCCATATTTTTTTTTTTCAAATATTGAATATTTATGTATTTTTTGGTCGACTGCTATTTTGGTCCTTTTTTTTCTTCCGGTTCCCGGGTTTGGGGTCAATTGATATTTTGGTCCTTTTTTTTCTCCAATTCTCGGGTTTGGGGTCGAATGGCTTAATGATTGGTCTAGTTCTGATAACATTGGTTGATTATTTGTTATTCATTTTCAATTTAATTATGAGTCTTGACTCTAGATACTAATGCCCTCAGACTGAGTCTTTGATTCGTCATTTTTACTATTTTCGAGTTCAAGTAACTTCAATTTACTGTTCCAGTCTTTAGACTTTAGAATTTAATATCTACTATTTTGCTTAGTACTTGTCATATTTTAGAATAATGAAGGATGAATTTAAATCAATGTAGATTCTAGAATGATGAATGATGGATTTAAATCAATGTGTACAATATTTTAATATTTTTGTTGCATTGAATCATTTATGATGTATGAATCGATTTATGTTAAAATTGGGAACTAGGGACAAACTCCTTGTGGGTCATCTTATTTATGGCAGTTGATATTTTTCTTGGATTCCTCTCACTGAGAGGTGTAGGATTGTAGGATTGATCTAAAGATCATCCGATTCTGACATGTACTAATGGAGATATGAATTTATTTGTATTATTTGACAATTTGTCAAGGTCGGCCAGCAACCAAATTACCCCAACTTATCCTCAACGTTGCTTTATAAATAGAAGAGGTCTTCAAGTCATTTTTGCACACACACTTCCCCTAAGATCTCTCTCCACTCGTTTGGGTTTGGTGGCTAGAGAGATCAAGAGGGAGAAGCCTTAGACGTAGTGAAGGAAGGGTTCTATACCCAGCAAGTAAAGGTGCCCTAGACGCAGTTGAAGGGAGAGACACCTAGCCACAGTTGAAGGGGATCTAGCCATGCCCTATTTGCAGTCACAAAGACGACATAACTGCAGTCTGGAAGGTGGTCTAGTGCCCTAATGACAGGCCTAATTCCACAGCAACAGGAGGCCTAATGAGCAGCCCTAATCAGCTGTCAAGAGACACATACGCAGTCTAGAGAGGATCCTATTCGCCGTCATGAAAAGGCCTTATACACAGCTCACCTAGCTGCAGTTTGTGAGGCCCTAATTTGCAACATAATAAGGCCTAAAGACACAGTTTGGGGAGCCCTAAACACAACTTGAAAGGGACCCTAAGACGCAACAAAAAGTTTGGACCTAGCCGCAACAAAAAGGAGTACTACAACAACGTGAAGGATATGTGTTAAAAGCCACATTGCTGTAGGTGACAGCATGGTCTAATTCATCGCTGTTTGGGCATGATAAGGTTGTTCTTGAGCTCGATTTTCAGGGTAGTAGAAGTTGCTTAGAGGAGCTAGGGATTGTTGTTTAAGGGCCTGATTGGGACATTGATTGAAGGACCAAGTTTATAGCCCATCGCTGGGCTAGGCCACAGGCCATAGCCAGCAGCTGGAGGCCTTTTAGGAGCTGCGTTCAGAAGGTTAGTAGCCCTATAAGGAGGCGTATAGTTGGAGGGACTATATGGAGGCTAACCACCGTCAATAGGTGGACTGTGGGGTGTGTTTAGGGTGCTGTAGCACACAGAGTTTGTGCCCTAACTAGTGACCAAGTTTGCCAAGATATGTACCAGTCCTTGCAACATATAGAAGATGCCAGTTGAGCAGCCTTGTCATGATCAGTGAAACAACAAAGGAAGGAGAGTCTTATGGAAGGAAAGCCTTAGTAATTTGGGTGATTGGTTGAGCTGTTCTAGGCCTATCATTTGTTGTATATCTTTAGTCCTTGGTGTCAGAATTCCAACCTCATTGTGTCATCTTCATGGAGAAGATCTTTGATCTCCTATTTGGCAAGTCAAGTATTGACTTCAAATCATTGCACTCTATCTCTTTCTCTCTGTTGAACTATTGAAGAATATATGAAGAATTGATCAAGGGTTTCCTCACATTGGGGTTTGTCCCTCGTCGGTGCCACATCTTGTGTCCTCTTGTCTTGGCTTGTCTCTACTGTTTATGTTATGTTTTATCTGCACTTTACCATAATGTTGATGTCATTGCTAATTTGAGTATTGTCATTGGGCTAATATGAAAAATTGAGTTAAATTCCTCTAAGAATAGAACATACCAAAATTAACATGGTATCGAAGCTGAGGTGAAGACAAAGCCCAAGCAGTGTGAAAGAGCAATCATTGAATATAGTTGAAAAGGACAAAAGGCTCAATGAGTTTCTCATCTCACTTCCCGGCTGAAGACAAGCTCCGTGAAAAGTTTGATTATCACGGATAGAATTTTGATCTGACATTGGAAGAACAAGAAGTGTTGGATTATGTGAAGGGTAAAATCCCTGAGCTTCCATCAAATGCACCGACTGCTACAAAGAACAAGTACACCAAGGGTGAAGTCAAAGCGAAGAAGATTATCAAAGATTCCATTGACAAGCGTCTGGTGGCCTACATCTCCTATCTAAACACCTCCAAGGAGATCTACGATAGATGGTAAGCATGTTCAAGGTTAGTGATGCAAATCAAATTTTGTTCCTAAAAAATAAGTTGAAGGATATTAAGAAGGGCAAGGATGAGGATATTCAATCCTACTTCTTAAGGATCACCGAGATCAAGAATGATCTTCTGTCGATTGGAGAAATCATATCTGATAGGGAACTTACTATCACCACTCTTGGAGGGCTCCCACCTGAGTGGTATATATTTAGAACCACTATTCTCAATATGATCGAATTCCAGGGTTTGAAGAATTGATGTGGAGATGCATTCAAGAAGAAACCAGGATGGTGGAGCAAGAAATTCCTTCTAATAGAGGCAACCCTACTGCTTTCTCCACTCATGCCAAAAGGAGAAATTATGTAGGGTCTAAAGGTCATTTCAATGGAAAGCTTGGATCTAAGGGAGGAAGGAAAGGCAAATGCTTTGCTTGTAATAAGTTTGGCCGCTATGCAAGGGAGTGTCCGAATAGAAGGAACACATCACATGATGATGATCACAATCATTCCAGGGGCAACTTCAATCAAAGGAATGACATGAACAATGGCAAAGGAAAAAGGAACGCAGGACATCAAGGAAATGGTCGACACTCCAAGAAAGCAAGGAACTCCAGGTATGAAGAATCAAATGTTGTTTTTGATAAGCAAAATGTTGAAGTTTCTAAGTCTAACAATTAGAAACCCTCCATGTACTTTCTGAGTTATTCCTTCCTACTTGTTCTGATTAATTAACAAGTTATTTACCATGTAAATACTGAAAATAAACGCAAGTACATGCTCAACACATTACAGATCATCAACTGAAGGAAACAGAAACAAGCACACAAATGACACCGTTATTTTTGGACTAATGTCCTCGGAAAAACCCAATGTGGGAAAACTGGTGCAGCTATATGAGGGTTGGATTTATTAAGCAGTTTCAGAATACAATCTGGGTGCCAAATCCGGCTCACCCAATAGAGAAAAATCTCAGCAGTAGTACCTCTCCTTCGGAGACAGATGCTCTGGCAGAAACCCCAGATAAACACTCTGACAACTCCTTAGCTTTCCCAGCAGTTCCAATAGTTCTTGGCAGTTCCTGGTAGTTCCCGGTTGTTCTGGCTGTTCCTGGCAGTTCCTGCTTCTGCCCTCTGCGTCAACTTTCTTGGCAGTTCTGGCAATTCCCGATAGTTCCAGTTGTTCTCGGCAGTTCCAGCTTCTGCCCTTTGCCTCAACTTTCCCGGCAGTTCTGGCTTCTGCCCTCTGTGTCAGCTTTCCCGACAGTTCTGACTGTTCCCGGTAGTTCCTACTTCTGCCCTCTACGTCAACGTTCCTGGTAGCTGTGCTAATCCTCCCAGCACTATCTCTGCCTCTCTGCTTCTGTATTCACTGCCCCTTAGCTGCAACTCCATATCACTCTCTCAACTTTCTCAGCAAACTTAGCCCCAGAAAGTCGAAATCTTGATCTCTTGGTTTGTTCTCCAAGTGACCCTCAAGCCTCCTTTTATAATTTTCTCGTTGACAAATCAGTGGTCGAGATTAAGTCCCTAAGCAACGGCTAAGAGTAGATGTGGCTTGATCCATGACTTTTGGACCATTCTAACACAATTTTATATTAATTCACGTTAATATTTTAATTTCCTAAGTTTAGACTTCGGGACTCCATTAAAAATATTAATTATTTTAATATCTCCCAAACTGTTTAGAATCTGCTCAAAACCCTTTCTAGGTATTGAAGATCTCATGTACCTTAACCTCTCCACCAATTTTCATGGCTAGAGCACATCTGGTGCTACCCCAAATCAACACTCCCTCTTAGCGAGGACTGTGCTCTAATAATAGTCCTCACTGAGCATCACTCTGATCATTCGACATCGGTCCCTGTGCTGATGCTAGGTCTATTGCCCAACATCCTCTGCATTGTTGCATCCTGTACCCCATGGCCCTGCCACTGCCACTGCTGCATCCGTACTGCAACTCCCTCCGCATCCGTGTTGCTGCCCATGGCCCTGCCACTGCCACTGCTGCATCTGCATTGCAACCCTTCTCACCATGGTGCATCGTGCTGCCCATAGCACTACGATTGCTAACTATTGCACTATAACTCAGTTATTGAGAAGTAAGTAACTGATCTCCCAACTCTGACATCTCCGTCAGGCCAAAAACACTCCTGATGCTGAAGCTCCCTCTGTCACTGACAAGTTTTACCTCTTTGACTTTTGCGCTGCTGCAACAACTCCATGCATCTCGCACCGTTGCACACCTTTTTGTGCCATCCTACATTGGTGCAACACACCCGTGCCTCTCGCACTGTTGCAGCCTGCTAGCCTTGCGCTGTCCTGGGAATCTTGCACTGTAGCTCCATCCGTATCCGTCTCTACTGACATCCACCAATCCTGCTACTCCTCTTCGGGGCTCTCGAAGCAAGGTCTAATCCAAGAGGGCTGGGTACCTGATACTGCCCCTCGTCGCCTTTAGTCCTCCTGACTACAACTCACTGTCTCCCCACCTCTTCTAAAGTGGCACATGAGCACTCATGGCACAGTCATCATCTGTCTCCTTTGTTGACTCCTCGGAGTCTCTCTACTTCCCGCCTGGAAGTTCTCGGTTTGACTCTTGATGAGTCTCTCCACTTCCTGTCTGGAAGTTTTCGGTTCGACTTCTCTCTACTTCCCGTCTGGAAGTTCTCGGTTCGACTCTTGCTAAGTCTTTCTACTTTCCATCTAGAAGTTCTCGGTTCAACTCCTGCTGAGTCTCTCTACTTCCTGTCTTGAAGTTCTCTTCTGGACTCCCTCTGAGTCTCGATTTCCCTCCTAGAAACCCTTCTGCCCATGTCGAGATGCCCCCCACTTTGATTGTATGTGCAGCCACACCACTGATCTGGATTTCTCGGCTAGAAACCCTCGTTTGCAACTCCCTCCTCCTTGGCCTTGCGCTGTTAGGTACTGTTCTGACCACAATACCCCACCAACTCCGCTCTGCAACTTACCCACAACCTCCTAAACCCTAGTAGCCTTAAAGTGAGAGCTCCTAGGCTCTACGTAGTCCCGACGTCGACAAACTAGCTTCTTCAACCAACTGCGTTAGCCCTCTTGGCCTTTGCGTGAGCCTGTCTTTGCTTCCCTTAGCCTCTGCGCAACATCTTCCTAGCTCGAACTTGATGACGCAGGCACTGCGTCACCCCTCCCTTGTTGCTTTGTTGCTAGGAACAATTTCTGTCACTCGGGACAACTGTTTTCTGCTGCTGCTGTTCTGCTCTGCTGATGTCCTCAGTTATCTTGTGATCTGCAACCACACTTTGATACCATGTTGAAGTTTCTAAGTCTAACAGTTAGAAACCCTCCATGTACTTTCTGATTTATTCCTTCCTAATTGTTCTGATTAATTAACAAATTATTTACCATGTAAATATTGCAAATAAACACAAGTACATGCTCAACACATCACAGATCATCAACTGAAGGAAACAGAAACAAGCACACAAATGCCACCGTTATTTTTGGACGAATGTCCCCTAAAAAACCCAATGCAGGAAAACCGGTGCAACTATTTGAGGGTTTGATTTATTAAGTAGTTTCAGAATACAATCTGGGTGCCAAATCCGGCTCACCCAACAGAGAAAAATCTCGGCAGTAGTACCTCTTCTTTGGAGACGGATGCTCTTGTTGAAACCCTGGATAAACACTCTGGCAGCTACTCAGCTCCAATCTGCCCCACGAAAAACCCCAACGTGAACCTCTAGGGACTGTGGTAGCCTCTTCTGCCCTCTGCGTCAACATTCCCGGCAGTTTCGACAATTACCAGCAGTTCTGGCTGTTCCCGACAGTTCTGGCTGTTCATGGCAGATTCGACTTCTGCCATCTGCATCAGCTGTCCTGGCAGTTCCAGCAATTCTTGGTAGTTTCAATTGTTCTGGATAGTTCCTTCTTCTGCCCGCTACGTCAGCTTTCCCAGCAGTTCCGACTTTTTCCCTTTGCGTCAGCTTTCCCAGCAGTTCTGGTAGTTCCCGACACTTCTGACTCTTCCCGGCAGTTCTGGCTTCTGCCCACTGCGTCAGCTTTCTTGGCAGTTCCAGCAGTTCCGACTGTTCCCTTCAATTCTGGCTTCTGCCCTTTGCGTTAGCTTTCTCGGCACTTGCGCTGATCCTCCCGACACTATCTTTGCCTCTCTACTTTTGTATTCACTGCTCGTCAGCTGCAACTCCAGATCACTCTCTCAACTTTCTCAGCAAACCCAGCCCCAGAAAGTCGAAATCTTGATCTCTTGGTGTGTTCTCCAAGCGACCCTCAAGCCTCCTCTTATACTTTTCTCTTTGACAAATCAACAACCAAGATTAATTCCCTAATCAACAAATAAGATTAGATGTGGCTTGATCCATGACTTTTGGACCATTCTAACACAATTTTATATTAATTCACATTAATATTTTAATTTCCCTAAGTTTAGACTTAGGGACTCCATTAAAAATATTAATTATTTTTATATCTCCCAAATTGTTTAGAATCTGCCCAAACCCTTTTTGGGTATTGGAGATCTCATGTGCCTTAGCCTCTCCACTATTTTTCGTGGCTAGAGCACATCCGATGCTACCCTAATTCAACACAAAAGGAGTATTATCTTATATCGGCCATCTCCACTACCTCTCCTCCGGACTCTTTGGGAAATCGGCTTATTGATAGTGGTGCCTCAAGGCACTTCACCGGATACAAGAAAGCTCTCTCTAATTTGATAGAGAAGGAAACAAACTTGGAGATTATTCTTGGGGACAATGCCACCTATCTCGTAAATGGTGTAGGGAATGTTACTCTTCAATTGGATCAGGGTAACTCGATTCATTTATAAGAAGTTCTTTATGTACCTGATCTCAAGAAGAACCTGGTGTCCATTTCGGCAATGGAAGACAAAGGTTACAAGGTGGCATTCATCGATGGAAAGGTACGTGTTTCGAAAAATAATTTTAAAGATGCTTTTACTCTTGGGTTCAGGGTTGGCACTTTGTATCAAGTTGTAGGAAGTCCATTGGGGACCATGTCGTGTGTCACATCTCTTCAATGGCACCAGAGGTTTGCCCATCTTCATTGTAAGGCCCTACCTGATGTGTGACAGATGGTGATAGGGATGCTTGAATTCAAAGAAGAGCATGAAGGTACATTTCCAAGATGTACCGAAGGAATTCTTACAAGGGGACCATTCCCCCCATGTAATAGCAAGACCATAGATGTGGAACAATCTAAGGGGTTTGAGATTCATGATCGGGAATATCATGTATGCAGGTTGAAGAAAGCTCTCTATAGTTTGGAGCAAGCACCCCAGGCTTGGTATGAGAGGGTTGATAGCTATCTGATGAAGCTGAGATTCACTAAGAGTGAAGCCGATCCTAACCATTGCTTTATCGTTGTGGATGATAGACCTCTCACACTGGTACCTTATGAGGACGACCTCTTTCTGACAGGTACAGACCCTCTCATTTACAAACATAAGAGGGAATTGGATTCCGAATTTGAAATGGTGGATTGCAAGCTTGTGACTACCCCGATGGGGCTTAACTATAAGAAGTTATGCGGTAGTGCTACCAGACCTGATTTGGGAAATGCCTTTGAGTTTCGTCAACTCATAATAGCATTTACGTTCTCGGTGAACTCCCTTCCGAATATATATTTTTTAGTTAGTATGTTGAGCCAACATATGGCTGAGCCTCATCACTCACATTGGATTGGTGCCATGAATCTTGTGAGATATCTTCGGGGCACAATCACTCATGGATTGAGATTCACTGCCGGAATTATGAGGCTGCTTGGTTATTCTGATACTGATTGGGAAGGCAGTATGGTGGATCGAAAAAGCACTTCTGAGTTCTGGTTCTCTTTGGGTTCTGCTTCGATATCCTAGATGAGCAGGACACAGAAGTCGGTTGCTTTGAGCACTGTTGAGGCCGAATACATAGCTGCGGGTATGGTCTCGTGTGACGCTGTTTGGTTGGGGGAAGCTCTTCAGTGAGCTGTTTGGACACATGCTGGATACCATCGTGATCCTCTGTGACAACCAAAATGGGATCCGATTATCAAAGAATCTCGTATTTCATGATCGCTCCCAGCCTATGTTGCCAGGAAACGTGGGTTCGGGGACGGGTACAGGTATGGGGACGGGGACGGGGACGGGGACGTCATTTTCTGAAACAGGGTGCGTGGGTTCGTCGGGGGTATATTATAATTTATATATA